>VZRE01013542.1:128900-176180 GCA_013396775.1 Cephalopterus ornatus | reverse complement strand
AGAGGAGAGGAGAGGAGAGGAGAGAAAAGAAAAAGAAAAAGAAAAAGAAAAAGAAAAAAAAAGAGAAAAAGAAAAAGGAAAAAAGAAAAAAAAAAAGAAAAAAAAAAGAAAAAGAGCATGACCACTGGTAGACTGTGTGAAACCTCCACACATATCAGCTGCTCCGAGCACTGTCCTTCCCATACCCATCCCTGATGAGCTGGTTCAGTTGTGCAACCTCTGTCCTGGTTTCTCTTTTTCCCCCATGAGAATGGCCTTTCCAAGAAGTAACTGCACACACACACACCTGGCACTGTGAGATAGGGAGCCTCACCATGGATACCAGCCCCCCATTCCCAGTCTGATCTGCGCTCCTGGGATTTGTGCAACTGTCTCCAGGATGCTGTAAACTCCAGATGTGCCTTACCTACTGCCTGGAGACACCATGTGCAAATGCTGCTTACAACTGTTATTCTGTACTCACACACACACACACAAACACTGGCTATGCAAATCAAGCTTTGAGAAATGAAATAAAGCAAAATGTTAATCTTAATCTTCCCTTTAATATCCTACCCCATGCCAGATAAGAGCAGCTGTGTTCACACAATGTGTCCAACTGGACATGATAAATAGCCTAGGAGAAAAGAAAAATACACACACACACACACAAATATATATGTGCATACGCACATGCTGTAAGGAATTTAAAATATGTTTGTTAACAGAAGTGGTGGCCTCCAGCTCACAGCTTCCTCGATTAAGAGAAGAGTTGATTAGAAATAAAAATGGGTTGCCAAGGTTGGAATCGTACACAAAATCCTAGAGTAAATATCTGCAAGGGTAGCCCAAAGGGTTAACCTTACCAAAAGCACAAATACTGGCTCTCCTCCTGTTACAGTGTAAATGCTGATTGGAAGGAAGAGATCATTCTAGGTCAGTATGTCCTTTATATTGTGAGTAGCTTGACAGGGGCTAATAAACTCCCCTGCCTATGGCACTGATAATTTATTATATATTCCTAGGCATCACATGCAATTTTTTATTTATACATGTATAGTTGGTTGGTTTGCTTTTAGAGAGGTGAAGCAGGACAATCTGGGTCAAGAAACAAGCTTAAGCCCAGGGATGCAGAAGGCTCTGCTCTCCTAGTCTTAAACCTGTGGTGGAGAATAGTATCCTCGTTGCTGCTCCCTGCTCTGCTGCCAGAACTTTGCATGGCAGCCGGGAATTGCCAGGAGTGAACTGCAGGTCAGCACAGCCAACTTCTTGTACAGAGATCCGATGGGTGACACATGTACACTCTCTCATGCTGCAAAGCAATCTCAGCTGACTTCTGAGGGATCTTGTGAATCGAGATTGTAATTTTTAATTGTAAAACTAACAGATTTTAGGAGTGGTCGCTCCCCCGCAGCCCACTGCTGAGGGAGCCATGCCCCAGAGCAGCCTGTCTCTCTCCTGCCTGCAACGTGCTGCGTTTCACACTGATGAGGTAATTCCACTGCAGATGAGGTAACCGTGCAAGTTGCCCACAAGCTAGAAGAGGTTACCATATGATCGCTCATGTAAACACGCGGCCCTGTCCCCCCGGACGATGGCTGACAGCTGCGCTCTGCTGACACCCCGCGACGCCGAACTGGTGGGCAGCAGCGGCCCCGGGGAGCCCCTGGCCTGCAGGGGCTTCGTGCCTCAGTGAAAGCAGCCAGTTACCTGCTACGCCTGTGCCACAGACCGCTCACAAACGTGCTGGGCAGTGCTTGGCTTTCCGCCAGTCTGACAGGGGACCCTGTTTTTCTGGCACCCCTGCAGCCAGGTTCCTCGTTCAGATGGCTCTTCGTCTTCCTGCAACAGGGTTTCTAAATAAATGCGTGTGCCTTCTCATGCCGTGGTGAGGTGGATCATCTCTTCAGCAAGCGCTGCAGAATGACTTCCTCCTGCGGGTGCAGGCGTTAGACCTGGGGGAAATCCCTCCTTCCCTTGCCTAGAGGGTGCAGGGAAAGTGAGGGGCAAGGGTTCTGCAGGGCAACGTTGTAGGGAGCTGCCTGGGCAATCCCCACTGGTTTCGTGTGCCAGTGCTGGCACTTTGTGTGAGTGCACTTCGCACAGGTGCTGTTCCTAGAAAGTCCCCTAATTTGCAAGCAACACAAAAAATTACTTTTGTGATTAAGGAGCGCTAATGATTGCACCCCTCTCCTGCCTGTAAGTGTATGCACCAGAGGATCCGCAGGCCTCTTCTCGCCCAGCAGGCAAAAAGCTTAAATCAAAGCCCCCAGACCCAAACACCTTGTCTTCAGGGTCTGGAATCATTGCCATTTACAGTGCAGCATAGCCTAGGACCCCAACTAGCTCTGCTGTGGTAAGTATTCCCAGTGCTGATCCCTACCAGAGTGCTGGGCAAAGCAGACCTGAGTGATGAATGTGTGAGAATGAGGAGGAATTCACAGAGAAAAGGGATCAGGACACAGGTTTGTCAACTCCCCGAGCCCAGAGCTCACCTGCAGCCTGCTCAGTGACAGGAACTCTCAAAGCCTCCTTGTGACTAGCAGGGTAGCTGGGATCAAATCACACCACAGCTCCCAGCTCTCTACTCAGCCACAAAAACTGTGTTTGAGAAGGTTGTTTTTGCAAACTTCCTCTCAGCAGTGGCAGTCACTGATCTGGAAATCTGTTCTGGGTAGACCTCAACCTGAACTGCATGTGACAAGTGACCCAGGAGGACCCCGAGGGCTAACATGTCATTAGATTGGGGAAAGCAGCTAGGGTGAACAGCTCCTGCTCTGTTCCCAGGTCCCCTGGTCTGGCCAGTCTGGAAGAGGTCTAACCAAGCACCCCTGGTAAGTAAGGCATGCCTGTGCCAAGCACCCAAAGGAAGCTGTTCCCCTCAGCCCTGGGGATATAAAGATCAAAGAGCTCACAGCAAAAGGGGGAGGCTTTCCATCACCCTCTGGTGAGTTTATTTGGCCAAAAATGGGAATTACTATGAGCAAGCCCTAGAGGAAGTCTTGTCTCTCCTTCCCCTATCTCCCAGAACAACTGCGTACACAAGGAACAGGTCAAAAGGAATGACTGATTTAATTGGAGTATAGGAAGGGACACAAATCCATTACTGCTGGAGCTGAGCTCTCCTCACTCCACAAGAGCTGAGGTCAGGATCTTCCCCTTATCCTGAGCTCACAAGACTGCCAAAGGGACAGACTTTTCCTGAAGTCTGCCCAGAGGGGATTCGAAAAAGCAAGGGGAGAAGTGAGGCCACATCATTTTCTCATCCTTCCTGGCTTGGAGAGCCAGCAATCTCTGCATCAGGGCCCCGAGAAACTGTGCAGCAGGACATGTTTTAAACTCCAGACATTGCAGCTAGATTTTTAAAAGATGTGGCTAATTTTATAAGCTCTAGTGGTTGCTGTCATGCATAATGAGGTACAGTTAATCATTTCTCTGCCTCATGCTGTAGCTGGATCATCTGCACAGGCTCTTTTATAGGGAAAAGCAAGATGTGTCAGGTTTTACCCCTCCCTCTCTCAGACTGGGTGCTGGTCACTGTTCAGTGGAACACCAAGCCTGGCAAAGTCATGACCACCCTTCACCTCAAAGGGGTCTGTGAACAGCAGGTGGCAGGGGCCTAAAGCATGCGTGTCGTGACAGACCCTAGCCTTTTGTCTGCATGCCACCTACACTTTTCAGACATGCTCTGGTTTAGAGGGCAACAGATAGCCACACCAAGGCAGTCTGGGTAGCTTGAGCTCTCCCACAATGTGTGTGAGCAGCTCAGGTGGAATTCACCCCTCCAACCCCTGCCTGCAGTGTAAATGTTGCCATCCAAGATTGTCACTTCCCTTCATGGTTTGGGGGGACAAGCAGGCATCCTGTGGGCACAGTCACCTCTGAGATGGTTACAGCCCCAGATGAATCATGCTTCAAAAGTGCCATTTCCTATCTGGTGGCCATAAAGGATCTCTAAGGTCAGTAGCTTGCACCTGACCCTGGAAAAAGCCATGTGTTCAGTCAGACCAGTTCCACTCCTTAAACCTGCTTAGCAGCCAGGCTGACACCCCCAGCCCACGTGTTGTGGGTCCTCAGCCACAGGACACAGACTCCAAACCTCTGCTGCCCTGCCTCGGACGCAGCTTCCCCTCTGAAGGCCCGATTATAGGTGGTGTAACACAGGCAGAGTGTTAATTATGTCAGGAACTGATAGAGATCCAGCAGGCAAAGAGTTAAGAGAGCCAGGGCTTGTTGCTATCCAGGAACCCAGGCTACCTCACCTCCCAGGATAACCATCAGCCAGACCTTTCTCAAGCCTTTTTTGGCAGGCTGCTGTTGTCAGAAAACCACCTGTTACTTGGGAGAGATTCAAATGCATAATGAATTAAAAAAGCATATTGTGTGTTACTATCTAACCCCCAGACAGATGTGTTATTTAAGTGTGGTTGTGATCTGTGCTGTTAATTTTAAACAACATATGATCAAAGATCATGTCTGGCTTTGTGCTTTGCTTCCTTTCAGGTTCTGGCTTGTGTGTCCATGCCAGACAGTTGTGGTTTCTGTCATATGGCAGGAAAAGCTTATTTTACATGCTGCCTAAATTTGTATTTTATTGCACATTAAAACAGCCCATCAGAATTAAGTTATCACATTGTTTATAATGGTAAGTGAATCACAGCTGTGGAAAAGAAAGCACCACACAAAGGGATTTTTTAGGAACACCTACTCCCTACACTCAGGACTTTCAGCCATTTTAAAGACAGCAGCAGACCGAAGAGCAGACTGAAAGATATAAACCACATCACCGCTCCTGTGGGAAGGCTGGAAACTGTTGAAAATGGCAGTCCTGCCAACCAATCAGTCCAAAACCACCAGCCAGGCCCTCGGCAGACAGGGGGACATGCTTAACAGATCATGAGATTTTTTTTAAATAATACAGTTGGAGTTCTTTTTATTTGCTTCTTGGCCTGAGTTTTCAGGTTTTGCTACCCAGCTAGAATAGCTAGACATCTGCCCTGGACGAATAGGTAAGTAAACAAACTGACTGAGAAAAAAAAAGAAAGAGTAGCCCCGTGTGATTGCTCAGCTCTAGGAGATGAGGCTTTAACTTAGAGGCAATGTATGCGTGTTTCAAGATATCGGGTAAAACTACCAGGAACTCTGGCAGACTCAGAGTGGTGGAGGGGCAAATCTTCTCTTGATGGATGCCTAAATACACTGCTTTCCAAAAAATCTGCACTATTTAGGGCAGATGTAAAGCACAGCAAAAAAAAGTCATTCTTGCTGATTCACTATGCAGAATAGGTATTTCACCACTGTAGCATTTGAGGATACAGAGAGAATCTCAGTTCAGACTTTCCAGATAAATCTGAGAAATGAGATTCATCATAAGAGAACTGAAAGTGAGTGAAGTGGTTTAACATTAGTAAACGTGAAGCCAGACTCAGCCCTTATCTGCACTGAGATAAGTGCTGCTGCCATGGCAAGCGCACAGGCACAAGGAGCAAGCAGATACTGTGGGTTGCCCAACTCTGAAATGTGTTGGGGCTTTAGCTCTCCTTTTTCTAAGAGAAGGCAAGTAAAGCTTCTGCCAGGCTGCAGGCAGCTGCCGGGCTTTGACCATCCTGCTGGGGAGGTAATTATCTTCTGACTAAACACACGAGTTACTCAGCCCCTTTACAGGAATCAGTCATCTCTTCCGCCCAGGTGTGCCAGGAGGGCTGCTCTAAGTGCCAAGGGCGCTCTGCCCCTGCTCTATCCAGCCCAGGGAATTCGATCCAGATTTCTTCCCCAGCCTTTTCATCTACTAAAAAACTATTCTCTCCTTATGGCAGGGTTTCAGCTCTGCCCACTTCAGGTGCGGAGGAGGCTTCATGCTCCCCCGACATCAATGTGCTCCCAATTCCACACAGAGCAGATCCATGAGCTGGGCTAGCTACTCACTGCCTTGTGAGAGGCAGGCCAGCCCTAGATCTCAGCTTCACAGAAATAAATAAAAGGAAAAGACATGAACTCTCCTCCTCTGAGGCTGTACTGAGACACACACCACCGTGGCTCTAGCCCAGACAACCTTCAGCTGTGGTGCTACTACTCTCCAGCCATTTGGCAGAGGTACCACCCGTCCTCCCTGCTGGGGAAAAACATTGCCCTAAAACCTCTCCATGGAGGGGACCCAGAGAAGAGCTATCTGTGATACATCTGTGAAGGCTGTCCCCACCTCTGGGAGCCAGGCTCAAATGCTGTATGAAAGCTCAGAGGTGAAGCAGTGAGCATGGGTTAAAGGGATCGCACTGTGCTGCTTTAACGTAAAATAATCCTGCTCTGGGCTACTACTGTTAGAAGACCTGAAAACACTCTCACCCACACACGCAGTACTGAACAGCAGAGTATGAGTGGTAAGATGGGATTGTTTGAGAGAAGAGACTAGAGATGAGAAGAGGATTTTTAAAGAGCACAAACTCATTTCATATGGCTGAGTGCCGGCAACACTAGGAGAAATTCAGTGGATTATGTTGCACCAGAGGTCAGAATATAATTGTCCCTTCTGGCCTTTAAAACCTGTGAATGTATAGACGAACCTTGAAATGACCAGATTCCTCAGGAATTTGATTCCTGGAGTTTATTTATTTATTTTCTTACCAGCTGCCAGACACAGCATGCTCCTAGACAAATAAGGAGGTGGTAGCTATGGTGGTGAGTATATCAGTAGCGCTAATCTCTTGCAGGGTTTCCTGGTAGAATTTCTGTCTCCCTCAGAGGAGACAAGGTTAAGGGATATAAGACAGTTTCATCTTAAAAAACTACACAGCACAGTGCTACTTCAGAAGTCAGTAGATGCAAGGGAGAACTAAGCAACTTCCTCCATCATGGCTAGGCTTCGCGAACGAAGATTTGTGAAGGACTCTACCCACGCTTGCTACAAGCGCGCTGATGGCTAAAAAGGCCAATGCGAGATAGACACGTCCGGTTGCAAAAGGCACAGCAGAATGGCTCCCCAGGTGGTACTGAAAGGACACGGCTCTTTCTGAGTTGCCTTTTCTCCTCGAGAGTGATCCTGCGTGTATTTTCAAAAGATATTGCAAGGGAGAACTAAGCAACTTAGTGCATGAATATTCTCCTAGAACATTTTTTTTAAACAGAACTCCCAGCCCCCCTATATTAAGTAGCTCTCTGTTGTCCTAGCAAAGGACCAAAGAGCTAAAGATAGCTCCACTAATTGCTGCTTCCCTTTGTCCCTTAGCTCTAGAGATTCCCATCTTCTATATTATTACTTCATCATTTTAATTGTTCAAGAAGCTTTTCACGGTATTAATTAGAATAAAATAATAATAATGTAAAATATAAACAGTTATTAGTATATAGGTAGCATCATTTTTAGAGCAGGTACTTTGCAAAAGACTATTAACCAAAACTTCTGTCTGCACATGCTCATGATGGGCAACCTCATTCTGCAAACTGGGGACCCATCCTGTGACCTGCACTCACACCAAGGAGCTCTACCCAGGAAATACACTGTTGTCTCCTGAGATGTGCACTGAAGAAAGGAAACAAAAGTAAGGAACAGGGGGCTGTTTCAGCTCTGAAACAGGAAGAGAAAGCCTAGAAAGTTTAAGGTGACTAATAGCCGCTGTTGTCTTCTCCACAGCCCTGGAGGTACAGGACACAATCTACTCTATAACTGATTTCCACATGGGGAGGCAACTTGCAAACATCTGACCCTCTGACACTAGGCACAGACATTCAAGCAGACCAATTTACCAGTGTCATTCATTTGCACCTTTCAACTTAATGATACCTTACAGGGAAGAAAAATTCAAATTAAAAATTGAAGCTCTTAATATATCTTTGAAAACGATAAAGGAACAAGATTAAGACCAATAGGAGGCCACTAATCTTGGTGTACTTCTGACCTTGTACCCTTTAAATCATTGTAATACCTCCTTCAAATTCAAACATAAATAGGATTTTTTTATGAGGGAGTTAGTGCTCCTGCTGCATCAAAAGCCATATTACGTTTTACAGTTCCTAGAGCTGAGAATACTCATTCCCAAAATAGAAGACCTCCTCACCAGATGATAGTAACACAGATGACAAAATAACGTTACATTGAAAAACACATCTGCAGAAAGTGAAATAGAAAAGCAGAAGAACTTTTCTCTTGCATCTTTTGGAAGGGGCTCGCAAGGTAAGCAGAATGCAAGGTAAGTAGAATACAACTTTGTAGTGGAGATACAGTATATTGCAAAGTAACCATGTCCTCTCCCTTCCATTCCTTCTCCCTTCCTGGCAACTAGCTGCAACTCACATATATGTGACAATCATCAGCCAAGGACAGGCAGCAAGAGGGAACTGCTCCCAACCAACTAACTGCGTCTTTAAATTTCTCTCCCTCCTGCCCTCCATTATGTCTGTCTGCCTGTCTGTGTGAATGCCTGTTTCCCTGGAAGGGAGGAGGGGACCCAAGCAAACCCTGAAGCAATCCCAAATTTCCTTGGTAGGGGAAAAAAAAAATCTATTCTTCAGAGATCAAACCTTCGGTGAATCATTTTCCACTGCTCTGACATGTCAAATACTCCAGTGATTCACCAGTCATGGATCTCTGATTCACCTGCAGTAAACAGGGCTGATTGCTTCCCAGAAGCACTGTGGTTTGCATCGCTCTTTAAAGGCTCCACTTCCTCCATGCAGCTTCTCACCTGCCTGCCACACCCCACTGCCATGGCCTCCCTGCCACAGCAGCAGCCAGGGCAGTGACAAGGAGCAAAAAGTTCAGGCTACTGGTTTTAGATCAAAGGGCCAAGAGGGAAGACAGTCTTGGGTAAATGAACAGTGAGAGAAGTTAGGAGGGCTCATGAATCTCCCCTTGTTCCTGTTTAAGTCTGAAAACGGGAAGGACAGAAAAGAAGGGATGGGAGGAGTTTGGTATTTATTTGTGGCTCTCATTGGGTTCATCTCCCTGCCAGCACAGGACGCAGTTTCTCCAAGAGGGAGTACCAGAAATAGAACTGACATTACATCTAATGAGCTTTTTGGTGGCATATTCATTAAGCTTGTAGAAAGGGTAAAGAAACGCAGGAAGCTCAGTCTTGGAAAGGCTCCAACTGGACCCCTTTGACTCATTAAAGGAGGGACTAAAATGAACCATGCCTCAGGGCAATCGTAAAAGGATAAGCAGGAAAGCAGGAAAGGGTCAATTCATTAAGGACTGGGGGACCACACCAGTCCCTGGCTGGGTAATGTGGGGATGGGGCCATGGGATGGCTGGGGCCATGGGATAGAGCCCAGCGGCAGGGATTGCCTGCTCGCCCTTGACATGCTGGTGGAGCCACTGGTGCTTTGTTCTGGCTGAGCCCCAAAAGGCAGCAGTGAGGGGACCTCAGATAGCCCTTGCTCCCCACAATTGCCGTGAGTTTCTCATCCACCACCACCACCAGCGTTCCTGTCTCCATCTCTGGCTTGGACTGGCCTTCCTGTCTGCCAAGGGGAGGGGGAGTGGGGGAAAAGTCACACAGACTCTCCTGAGCCTTGCAAGGGCAGGGGAAGGGAGGGGGAAGCAAACTCAATTGTGCAGCTTTGTGGGGGGCCCCAGATTTTCTCAAACCAGTCACGCCAGCTGCAGCCCAGCCATGATGAGAAAGGAGAGGAGACAGTGTGACAACGGCTTCTACAACCCCGAGGGAGGAGGAGTAGGAGGAGGAACAGGAGGCCCAGGCTGCTAAACTGACACCAGGCAAAAGTTGGCCACGTTTTCCCCCAGCCACGGAGGAATAGCACAGGCAAGTCAGATGTGACCATGCTACAGGAGCCAGGAGAAAATAAAAACAAGTGACAGCTGACTCTTGAGGACTTTTGTAGAGGTGGGGGAAAGAGAGGGCGAGGAGGGAGGGAGAGACCTACAAATACGGGGGAAGGGCAGAGCGCAGCCCAGGAGCCTTCTGCAGCAGCAGATGGAGAGGGAAGCTACCGCTGATTCCTGCAGAGTCAGGGAAGGAGAGAGACAGCATTGCACTGAGGTGATCACATGAATAGGGAATGAAGGCACAGAACAAAGGGGTTTTGGGGAGAGGGAGCAGGAGTCCTTTGCAGGACCCCCAGAGCCAGGGCATCCCAGCACAGTGCCCTGGGGTGTGCAGTAGTGGGGCAAACCTGCATGGGGGCTTGGGCGCAGCCAGCTGAGGCTGCTGGAGGACAGAGACAGTGTGAGCAGAGGACAGATAAAGGAGACAGTGCAGTTTACTAAGAGGTGAAGCTCAGTAAGACCCCACAGAAGAACTAATTCCTCAGACTAGGACACAAGCACATAGTGGGAAGGAAAGTCTAAATTCCCTTGCTCTGGGCGCAGGAGCTTCCTGTAACCTGCTGCAGGATGAAGCTGCGGAGGCTGTGAATAGTGCAGCCTGTCTTTCTGCTATTCCTGAGGTCCCCGATGTGCCTGTGATGATTGTTATGACAGTCATTCTCGCTGTGATTGGCACCTCCCGGTTAGATCAAGGTCACTGTTAGAACACATCTTTTCATTAAAATGGCCGAGAGCCTTTCAATGACCACAAGCCACGGCTAATTAAGGGAGGACCCGACGCCCCCACAGGAGTCAGTAATCAGGGCGGATGCTGAGCCACCCACCCCAAGGGGAGCCAGCGGAGCAATCCTGCCCCCAGAACCCTTGCATGCAGGGAGAACATACCCACTCCCGGCATGCCAGGCCACCCACCATCCTCACTGCTGTCACATCAGAGCAATAGCATCGCCTCCTCTCACACAGCTCATGTGAGGCACAATAGCAACCTGGGCACCTGGGAACAGCCCTTGTGTCTGGCTAGGTCATGGATCCTTGAAAGGAGAAGGACAGATGACAACAAGGCTCCTTACAGCGTGCAATCAGGGGCAAGCTTTTGATTTGAAGAAGATCCTTTTAAAAAAACATCTGAATGTGATCACATTGTTGTAATAACTAATTTCTTGAGGCTGGCTCTGTGCACGACTTAGGAAACATGATAAAGTCTTCTTAGGAAAGGACACTGTGAGAATAGGTCCATGCTACTTGTATAAATTAACAAATCAAACCTCAACACAGGTGGGATACAATACCCTGACTAAAGAATTTTTGCTGTCAAACACTAAGATGAAACTATATACGCTGACTGAGATTCTACACATATTTTGCATAGTACCTTCCCATGGCCTTAGTTTGGTTAAACAACATATCAATAAAAGTCAGTGCCTTCTTCTTCAAAAAGAAAACCTTCTTGAAAATCAAGGAAAACAGATTTATTCCAAAGGCTACTGGTGTCTCTCAGTCTTGTTTAACAGCACTTCTGTCCAGGTCCTTTCCTAGGGTGGTCTTATTTATTTTCCCATCACTGAATGGTAAGAGCAAGAGTTCCTCTTCATGGAAAAATAGGCCTCTGGGCTGCCTCCATACTGCCACAAATGTCATCCTCTTACTTTTGGCATCAAGCTGGTGTCTCCAAGCCACACTGTCGAGTGTTCTCATGCAGACAAACTCTTCCCAGTTCAACACGATTTGCACCTTACAGAGGGGTTATGCTAATCTCAAGAGAGCTATGCAAGATTCCTGCAATGCGGTTCCATGCAAGTTAGCTTATTGATGCACTTTCCTCTATTCTGGCAAAAAGTTTTCATTTTGTGTCCACCTCAAAATGAAAAGACTTTGGAATTGTTGCAGTGTCCAGGTGCACTTCCCTTGTTTTTTGTCTATGTAGGCTCTGCTGACCTTCCATCTAGAGATGAAAGAGGACCAGTATTGGAGTTTAGCAATACAAATGAGGATATATAGGATAGGAAAAGGGACAATGGCTTTAAACTGAAAGAGGGCAAGTTTAGATTAGATAATAGAACAAAAATTCTCTACTGTGAGAGTGGTGAGAAAAGGGTGCCCAGAGAAGCTGTGGATGCCCTATCCTTGGAAGTGTTCAAGCCCAGATTGGATGGGTCTTTGAGCAACACGGTCTAGTGAAAGGTGCCCCTGCCCATGGCAGAGAGTTTGAAACTAGATGATCTTTGAGGCCCATTCCAACCCAAACCATTCTGTGATTCTGTGACAGCACATGTTTTTGGCCCAGAGAATGCAGGAAAGAAGTTTGACTCTCTGAACTTGTTCTGATATACCAGACACCTTCAGTGGCTTCCTGGCAGAGGAGGAGAGGGAAACTCCACCCCCCTATCCCCCTTAGTTTGTTCTCAGGCTAAGCAAATGCTTGTTGGCCTTTTCATTAGTTTCTTCTTCTACTACTGTGGTTTGCAAGTTACATATACCTGAAAATAGTTTTGTAGAGTATCCAGTCCAGCTGGAGCCTGGCCTTAGCAGACATTTCATGGCACAAGGTAATTTAATAATGACAATAGCAAGGTTTAATTTTGACTGTGATTGTGAGAGAAAGGCAAAAGACACAGCAGGTACTGACTGCCTTGCACGTGAAATGTGTCTTCCAATGCAACTTTTTAAGTGTGTTTTAAAGAATCTTTTTTTTTTAATTGGTGTGAAAATAAGGTAAACCATGTGTAATTTAGTTGGCATTTCACTCTGATCTGTAACTGCCTAATCCAGGCCAGGACTTCAAGAAACCCATTACAGTGACACCAGGCACCCACTGTGAGAGTCAGTCTGGGAGCTAGACAGCTAGGAAAAACCACAGCTTTGGTCTGTGTCCAGCAGCCTAAATAAAAAGTTTCCTTTCCATGCTTTGCATTCATCACAAAAGAGCACTAGCTATCTCTTTTATACAGTAAATATGCGCCGCCACAGAAACATATCACATTAAAGTCACTTTTGTAAAAACTTGAGCACAGGATGTTAAAAATGAGGTACTGTAATTATGTTATCTCAGATGAATTTCTCCTTTTTAATGACTCACAGTATTCACACAGAAATGTCAATCCCAAGCATAAAAAGAGCATGTGTTATTTTCTCTCCACCTGAGTAACGCATCATAGAGAAAATTATTTAGGTATAAATATATATGTTTACGTATATAAGTGGATGTATGGAATTGTGATTGTTATTTAGGTTTGCACTATCTGCAATTCAATGATGCCCAGTGTTCTTTTCACAAAGGTGGAGGTGCTAAAACTGAGTTTTTGCTGTTATTCATTAGACTTGTTAGGGCTTAAGTAAAGTATCAAATTTTATGAGTTCATGATGAGGTGCAAGAACTCCCAACACTACTAACTTCTTACAAGATAAATGATATATACTAAACCAGCAAAAAAAATATACGTTGAAAACACAACTCACCTGAAATACCTCTGTGTTAATATTAGCAGGAATTGAACAGCTGCATCTCCTGATTTCAGTATTAACAATTCTTTTCTAATAGCTCCTATGCATTCAGTCTTTGTGATGTTGTTTAAAATAGAGAGAAAGAGACAAAATCAAGCACTGAAGTTCAGCACTCTCAGAGGGGAATACAGTGGGGAGTAGTGAATTTTGAGCGGTGCTAATTCCCATGCTGCTAATTGGACAGAGGCCATTTCCTGCACGCTAAAGTCAAACAGGACAGGAGCATATGGGCTTTCAGAGAGAGAGCTGAGTCTTTGCAAGAAAACACTAAAAAAAAGCACCCTGGAAGCCCCACAGAATATTGGTGATTGCAGATAAATTACAGAGAAATTACACACTTTAAAGCTATATGCACAGATGCTGCTCCTATTGCTTCTGGGAGAACTGCACCTTTGAAAAGATGGTGCTTGTTCCCTGGGGATATGCCATTTTCAGTGCCCAAAATTCTCCCTTGGCCCTAGTGTTAAAGGGGACAAGGTTTGATTTGTTTTCTTTATTAATTTTTAATCATTTTTCACTTTATCTGAATTTCTTATAGGTTTCAATGTCAGGAAGACATCCTCATTGGTAAGCTTTTCTGAGAGCAGCCAGTGTAGCTCTCACAGGCCTGAAGGAGGGTTGCAAGTTCTGTAATGTCACAGGGGGGACAGACCTGCACTACAAGACTGAAAGTCTTGGCAGTCCACATCAGTCAGCACAGTCTTTTATTCAGCTGTGTCATATTCAAGCAATCAAAACATTCATCATCAGTGGAAACCATATCGGCACAAGTATCAAACATTACCTGCTCTTCTTTAAACATGCTAAATCCAAGCACAAAAGCCTTGCAAAATGAGTCTGGGACAGATATAGGAAGGTCGTGCTTCAGGTATGTGACAGAGCTAAGATTCTAGGGGTGAGAAGGATGCTCTTGGAGGAGATGCTGATTAGCTCACTTCCCTGTATTTTCCTGCAAAGAAATTGGTGTAGGGTAGGGTCAAAACCAGGGCACTAACAGAGCATCATTCTGATCCATTGTGGCAAGGATGATGATGGTCCAAAAGAGTTGATTTTCTTCTATTAGCTGTTAATCAAAGATGCCTCTTTTACTTTGTTTGACAGTTTATTCTCCCCAAAGCAATCTCTCCTACACAACACCCTGCAAAAAACCAGATGCACAGAAGGTTCTGCACAGGAACCAAGCATTGAAAATTTCAGCTGCCAGAGTGGGTGGTTTATAAAAACAGCCATGGAAAGCCACAGGGACACAATGGCTCTTGTGATGGAGTCGGTCATAACGGGCAGCACAAGCAGCAGCATCCCCATTAGAGGAGCAAACCTGCTGCATCTCCACCCAGCTTCTGCTTGCAGCCGCAGCTGCCGGCTGACCGCCTGGTTTAGCTGCTGCTGAGGCTCCCTCAGTAGCTGTCACACCTGCTCTGCCCTCCCTCGGAAAGCTGCCAGAGGAGAGAGCAGACAAAGGACGATCCGCACAGCTGGAGCTGCTGGAAGCTGCACGCTACCCGGGTTGGTATAGTGCTAGCCCAACACCCCTCTTCCGTAGGAAGCCTCTTTCTCGCTGCCCTCTGAGTTCGGCTCTTCAAGCCCCCTCGTTCTTATCCCTTGCCGTCGTTTTTAAGGCATTACTGCAGAATTCCTTTGTGTTTTTCAGTATTATTATCGCTGCTTCTCACTGATTTAGCCACCGCAGATGAGGTGTCCTCATTGCTGGCTGTGCCCATGAAGCTCACTTAGGTGGCCTGCCTTGGTGCCAGCACTTGCTTGAATGGCTCAGGGCAGCAGGGCCTTGCTGGAGCACATGGGCACCAGCGCAGCAGAGAAGGGGTTAATAAAGGGTTTAATACCAAGAGGCCACACAGTAAAGCCCAAGTTAGGGCCAGCTGCACCCCTCCCCCCCCCCAGCCTTCATCCTGCTGCAGCAGCCCTGGCAGGGATGCAGCACTCAAGTGCTTCTTTCCCCACTTCCCTCCTGCCCCACTTGTGTGATGTAAAGCAATCCTTTTGTTTCCTCTTTAAGACATTAGCCTCAGGGGCCATTACAGGGGAAAAAAGGTAGCTGGGGCTCTTTTATCTGAAGGAATCCATTAGGAGGGGGGGTGTCTTTTCCTTCCTCCATGCTCAGGGAGCAGCTCCTGCTTTTGCACTGCTCCAGGGCCATCTCACTGCTCCAGGGCCACCTCCTCCCTGCTCCATTGCCTTCTCTTCCCTGTTCCAGGGACATAACATTGCTTCTCCAAGGACATCTCCTCGCTGCACCATGACCACTTCCTTGCAGCTTATGGCCAGCTTCTCATTCCACTCCAAAAATGGGTCAAACGCAGTGTCACCATGCAGAAAGCATGAGTCTGCTGTTCAGAGCCCCCCTCCCCCCAAGTGAAATGAAAAGGAGGACATGTTTTAAAGTACACCCCAGTGTAACAGATTGTCTTTCTCTTTGCTGACATTTTGGGTGACTGAGGGGTATTTAGTATTCTGGCATGTCTTTGTGGCTATAGAAAGCAGAAACTCATTCTTGCTCTGTTTATCCTTGCACTGAAAGCAACAGTCCCTGTGCATTTGCAAGACTCCAGGACCTGAGGCTTTAAATAAAACCCCAGATATTATAACACTCTTAATAAACTTGAAACCACTGAAATAATAATAATAAAGAAATAAAAAGAAATTATGACAGGGAAAATAATTGGGTAGTGGGGGGAGGGGCTCTTTTTGAGCATACCCTTTGAGCTTCCCCAAATCATGAATCACAGAACAAACATTTGCTCCATACAGTGCATGCCACCAAGACACACAAGGACCTATCTTAGGCTAATATAAATTGCCTGAGTTCCAGTAAGACATTAACAGCAGATAGTCCTGCTTATGCTCCAACCTCACCGGAGACCAAGCAGCCATGGTCAGCCCAGAGACAAACCAAGCATGCCAGCCCAACTGGGTGTATTTACCCAGGCCTGGTGTTAACTGCTAACACCATTATGTGGTTTTACTGCAGATAGGAGCTGGCTTGCACATCAGTGATTCAGAAGACAAGCAGGGTGAGGACACCAAAATAATCCTAGCTAAATACAGTGTTCAGCACAAAAGATGCAGATTAGGGTAGAAAAGGTGCCAGCATGATTTGCTTCTGTCTAGGTCGTGAGATACAGGATGCTTTTGAAAGCCCTTACTCAGCACCTGCCGGCATCCGTGCATGGGGAAGCACCTCTGGAAGCCTCCCCCACAAGCGCGGTCATGATGGGCACCACCGAGTAGTCAAAAATAGAGGGAGCAAATGAGAGCAGCTGCTGGGGACATAGTGGGAACGTGTTTGTGAGCAGAAATATGTGTGAACCCGTAGCTGGAGCTGGTGTGAGCAGGAGCATTACCATGTCTCCTTGTCAAAATCATCAGGGAGAGAAATGCTAGTGGGCTAAGAGCAGTGGTTCCTCTCTGAGCCCTGCCCTGTCCTGCCCTGCACTGCCCTGCCTTGCATGATGGCTCCAGGAGGGAGGTAGAGGGTGAGGGAAGGAAGTACAGGCTTCCCTATCCATTGTGGTTGCTTTATAAAATGTGGGGTCATGGGGAAAAGCCACAGGGGGGATCCACACACTGCGCTTCAAAGATCAGTGGTTGTGCATGCCTTAAAGCCACATGCTCAAACTCCAAAATATTCTAAGTTCACCCAGTACCAAGAGAATAAAAAATAAATGTAGGAAGACTCCTGCCAGGAAGCACACACGGGAAGGCCAGTGTCTCTGCCTCTGCCCATTCTGACAGGTCTCCCTCTGCTCTCTCGTAAACATCCTCCCCACATGCCATATGTCACACATACCCTCTCTGGACCCGCCAGCACAATTATGCTGGGTCTCCGCACGGCCAGGGGACAACATCACTTTCCCGTCAGTTCTGCGCTTTTGTCGGTGGCTGGGGAGATAACTGACTCCCAGCTACTTCTGTCACAGCTAACAGCGAACGGGAACAGGGTTGAGTCCAGTTGCTTGAGGCAAGACAAGCGGAAACACAAAGGTAGCAGAAACAGCACTGGTGTGAAAAATATTTAAACATGTATGATATTGCAGAAGCGACCTCCTTTGCTGTGATAATCCTACTTCAGCACAGCCTAGTGCCACAAAAATGAGTGAAGACGTGCTGCTGCTGGTAAGATAGCACCTGAGCACTGACCTCAGCAGCCTCTCCTGGAGGGCTCAGGCACCAGGATCCTCAGCTAGGTAGCCTGGTGTGCTACTGTTTCCCATCCGCAAAGTGCCTACACCTATCTAAGTGAATTTGCACTGGGAGAGAATATTATTATTTTATAATATCTGTGCACTTCGTAGTAAGGTTTTTTGTTTAGGGAGAAGAGGCAGGAAGGGGTGATTTGTTTCAGGAGGAGGTGGGTGGCTTGCACACACCCTACTTGCAGCAGCGGCCTGGTGGGAAGTGGGGGCTGGGGATCATGCAAGCCGCAGGGCAGACCCTGAGCGCGTCTGGAGATGCCCTCAAAGGTGTGTTAAAAGCAACCTGATTTCCAAGCCTGGGCGGATTTCCTACAAGGAAGGAAAGTGACTAGCAAGCCCATAGCTGCCCATTAATGAGATGCTTGGGCTACACATTTTTCAGAGCTGTGGCACCTGCCCCTCAGCTCTTCAGGGTGCTGTGGCTGAGCCTGACGCTGCCACTGCCATTAAGTGGGTGTCTGCTGGCATGGCAGAAACTCACCAACCGGCTCTCAGGGAGCCACGTCTGGTGCTGGAGGTAGCGTAGGTGTCTTGCTCATCCTAGGCTGATGTTCCCATTAGGGCTGGTGAACAAGTAGATGTTTATAGCCTCCAGTCAGGCAGGATGGCTGCTCAGGCCTGCCCAGGGTACTTCTGCACAGCATTGTGCTCAGCCGTGTATGTGCTCCTTGATCCATGCAAGTCAGGCCAATAAGAGCCAGGGAGAACTGCAAGGGGTTACATTTTGAAGACACTTAATACAAATAAAGCAGGTTATCTTTAGAAGAATTGCAAACAAGGCATGTCTTTCTCTACCTGGAGAGTTACTGCCAACACTGAGGAACCGTCCTAACAAAGAGCTCTCAAGAAACAGTGGACGGATGTGATGGAAATGCCACCATTTGAGATGTGATTGACTGGACAAAACATTGAAAATATGACGGTTCCAAAGCTGCCAGAAAAATACATCAGAGCTGATCTCATCTATGACAAGTGTATTATGTACTTATGGATGGATCTATACAAACCCCCACATCTGACCCAGGGTCACAGGCATAAAACAGTGGGAGTCACTATAAACACACTTATAATTATTTAGGAATTTCTTCTCTTCCTTCCATTCATTAAAGAAGATCATTTTGTTTCCCTTTCCACTTCTTTACTCAGGAAGAACTTGAACCTCAGATGATTAAGGTTTGCAGAACTTTGTGGAGTTTGGATCAGACTTTAAAATTCGAACCACTTACTGGCAGGAATCTGCTCTGCCAAGATGTGTAGAAAATGTAATCCTTATCCTTGAGAATTGCTTCAATAATTCAGTGGTGTGCAAACAATAAACAACACTAAGGGTGATGTTTCTGGCAGTCCTTGTAGCCTCACAAGCAGGATTTATGCCAGGTGCCTATTATGCATTGCTGTCACAGTCCTGTTGCTTCATGTGCAATTATACTCGATCTTGGGAAGGAGCACCTGGCATTTTTGCCGAGCACTGTTCTGTGCAGAGGCCACCAACTTGAAGATGATGCTGTGGGAAGAGACAGAGGAGTTTTTTCATCTGCGCCCTGCCCCAGTTAAAAGCATTTCCCGAGGCAGAGGCCAGACACTCTAGGAAAAAATGCTTAAGCAGCCCACTTAGCCTTGCTGGTCGACTAGCGTATCTTGGCAAATAGGCAATAACTAACACCTAGAATTTGTTTAACCCAGGGTGTTTTAACCTCTTTGGGTGTCAGCTCTAGAGTCTGGCCATAGACGCTCCCAGCCCTCATGAGAACATCACACTTTTTCTGCTGTGGTGCCCTCAGGTGTAAGTGCCCCAGGCTGAGGTGGCCTGCAAAAGGCAGGTGGGCTTTCCTCAGCCCTTTCTTGGCCCCGTCATCCTTATACTCATAGAGGAGAAGAGTTGATGCCAGCCCAATCTCCAGGCACTGCAGTCGCTGGGGCTGGACCGCCTTGACCTAGACTTTATGTCATTCATTTCTCCTCCTCTGGGAAATGGCTGAGGCCTCAGACATCTGCTGCTGCTTACCCAGGCTGCAATGCTGATTGTCGGTGCTGGCACTGGTTCAAGAACATACTATAGTATTTTATTGTGCCAGTGCTGTTTTTCTGAAACCTTCCCCAGAGGCCAGGAGAATGGGTGGATAGGAAGAGGTAGGTGGACGAGGTCCTCCACCTCTCTGGGGTGTAGGGGGGCCTCCCATCCCAGAACTTGTTGCAGCTGAAGTGCCAGCCTCCAGTGAGAAAGGCACTTTGCTTGCACTTGACAAGTGGCTGTGTGAGGGGAACACATCACAATGGAATGGGGAGAGGATGTTTTCCTTGGCTTGGCTGGGGAGGGTAGAAACCCTCCTGACAGGCAGGAAAGTAGGCAGGGAAGGGAGAAGATAGGAAAAGCAGGAAAGTTCAAGCAGAAAGCCAACATCAGCAGGCAAACAGCATAATGGAGGGCACCTGTTGGAATAACTCCAGGAAAGTTCCCAGTTATTCAGGGAGTCAAGAATGTGTTGAGTCAAAGTGTATTAGGAAATAGATCTGGTAGGCAGAGTGGGAGATGCCTGCATCTACGTTGCCCTCAGAAATACTTTGGATACTGTCTCACAGCTATTGCCCTGAAAGGCCAAGAAACTCATTTCAAATTGCTGTATGATCCCTGGGACAGCAGAGCACTCAGCCAGGAGTGATTTGTCAGCAGGCAGACAGGGAATGGCTGTAACAGGAGCAATGGACCCCTCCCTAATTGAAGAGGGGAGATTTTTCCCAGCAGGGTCTTGACAGGCCCCCCCAAACAACCCAACAGCATACCACTGAGGCTGACTCAGTCCACAGCCTCCCATCCCTCATTCACACACTTTTGAAACAGAGACCTCAGCTTTTGTGGGTGTTTCTTCAGCCCTGACCAGGTAAAACCAGAGGGGCATATTAGATGGAGTTGTAAAGCCCGTTGCTGGGAGCAAAGCTGCTGCATCCATGAGAAGGTGAAGGAGAGTTGGGGCTATTACAGCTCACCCCATGAACACCGCTGCAAACACCGCACCAAAGGATCAAGGTCTTCTTTAGATGGTTTCCCAAGGCTTTACAGCTCAGCTATAAAACTGTGCACTGGGACAAAAGTTAGCAGCATGAGAACAAAGTTGTTGCATCATTTTTCCTCTGCAGATTTGCCTCAGCCTTTTCTCAGCCCTCACCCTGCTGAAGAAGAGTTAATGTGCTCTCAGCTGGAGTGATTACAATTGAGCACTGCATGGCCAAAATACCTACATGTAGAAGGAGAGGTAGAGAAGAATCTGGTGTGGGATTGGCATTGCTGAGCTGTCTGGTGCCCCTGGGATTGCTCCACACTGAAAAAAGACAATAAATAACAGTGACTGATGGTGGTAGCATTACACTCTACGCAGAGGGCTCTGTGGAGGATGCCAGTGGGTTACGCAGGGCACAGGCACCTGAAGGCAGGATGGTGTTTTGGGGTGTCCAGGTGGTGCCCAGATCCATGTTCTATGGGAAGGCACTACTTCCTCCCACGGAAGCAAATTAATGCTTCCCCTCCCTTCATCCCTCCCTGCTTCCCACCCGCTCCTCGCACCAGCTTGGTGGCTGCCAGAGAGGGAGCCTGGGGGGCGCCCAGGGGTGCAGGGACACAGGTGGCTGTCACCTGCTCCCTGCTCCAGCTGGGATAGAGGAGGATAGGGGCTAGCCGTCTGGTCTGCCTCATTGGAAATGAATTTCTAAAACCACAACCATTTGCAAGGCAGATCAGCTGAAGTCCTTGACATTGCTTGAATTTTTTATTTTTATTTTTTTTTTTTAAAAAGAAGAAGAAAAGGAAGCTGAACTGCATTGCAGTCCAGGTGGGAAACAGCAGGAGAGCAGCCCCAGGGTCAGCGAACTGTGGTGGCAGGAGATGGACTGACTTGCGGAAGCCACATGGTGACATCACCACAGCAGTTCTCACCCTGTGACATCCCCTGAGCTGCAGGGTCCCCACCACCCCAAAAGCAGCATCACTCCAGACAGTGCCCAGGCACAGGGGCAAGCAGGGCTTCCTATCCCTGTGATCCATGGCAGGCTTGGAAACCACCTTGCTGATGTCTCCTCTGGCCTTCTGCTTCTCCCTGTCCAACTTCAGGTCCTTTCCCTTGAAATCGAGTTAAGGGAGGCCTGGGCTTTTCCTTTTACACAGATGAGGCAGGGGTGCTGCAGGGGAGGGGTTGCTATAATTGGATCACTCACTGTGTGACTAATCACAGCACCGGTAACCACAGTGACTGTGGTTTTAACCTTACTTGGCCATTCCCAAACCACACGGATGACCCAGCCATCTGCGGCAGGGCAGGCCGCTGTGGTGTGGGGCTGGGGGCACACACCCCACACGTCTCACTGCCAGCCTGCCTGTGGGTTGGTCAGGGGCAGTGGCACCTTGATGCTGGTTCCTTCCCCATCTCTGTGCTGGTGGCCTCCTGGACCGGTGCATGTAGGGTGGGAGCATGGCCACAGACCTGGCAGGATTAGTAGCTCTTGATGGGGATGGGCTTTTGTGATGGAGCAACCCCCTCCTCCCAGTGCCTCCTGACTGGAGTGGCTGAGGACTTGAGATAAGTCTATTGTCTAATTATCTCAAGTCTGAGGAGAAGCAAACAAGGCTCAGGAAAGAAGAATGTATCTGTGTTAAAAGTCAGCCCTAGCTGGGCTCAGGAGGTGGTGGGGGAGAGGGGTTTTGAGTGTGTGATGGTGAGATCTCCACACCAAACCAAAGGAGCAATCCCCTACCTCCCCACCCGTGCCCCGAGAAGACCACGTACACATGGGACATTCACATGAGAGGCAACTGAGAAGGGCTCATAAAACACCAACGACCTCCAAAGCACACCCCTAATTCATTCCGGAGGCGTTCCACCACCAGAAGACTCCATGTGATCCAAGTGAGGCAAGAAATCTGTTACAAGAGACTGCAAAGTACCCCCCACGAGGGGAGGTGCTGGGCATCTCCTGAACATATACTAATCCACTGGACTCTACATTTTTTGGGAAACCTTCACCACTAAGAAGACCAGAAGAACTGGACTGATGGGACGCTGCTGGGTTAACAGAATGGTGATACTTTTTCTATTTTACTCTCTCTCTGTCACTCATTTTCTTCTAGCCTCCCCCCCTTTTCCCTATTTCTTTCTATCTCTCTGTCTCACATTTACCCTTAAGTAAAACCCATACTATTGACTTTGGCACTTGGTCTCGTTTGTGCCTTAATTTGGGCAGAGGCATTTCTAATAATTTTAATAACTAAATCATAACAGCTTCAGCCAAAAATCCAGATGGGACATTGCAGCATTCCCCAGATGAAGAAGGCCTCAAGCTTGGCCCAGTGGACAAACCCATGGAGCTCTGCACGTCTGTGTCTGGGTGTGATTGGTGGCACCTGTGCCCACTGCAGAGGTGGCATCTGACTGCCCACAACTTGCCCTGGTGTCTCTATTTCTGGCAAAGGAGCAGCGGCTAGATTATGGGTGGTAGATCAGACTATGTTTTGATTCTTATGCATTCGAGTAGGAACAATCCTTAAAACACATTATTAACCTCCTTACCTTTAATCAGCCAATTGCTGGGTGCCCTGGCAGTCCTGCTTTTACCGGGTGACCTGGTGAACCTGAATGTGGTTCAAGGAAGCAGTGCATGGGCTGCCACCACTGCTGTTCATCAGAAAGCTGCGCTGCAGCAATGTGTGTCAGGGCATTCACCTTTCTCTGTAACAAATTCAGGGTTGCAAGGTGAGGCTGGGGAACACCCACCTGCCCTGTGCAAACACAGCCACCCAGGAAAGCCAGGCGGCCGCTGCCACTGTCACTTATTTTGAGCCCAGTGTTCAGTTTCTCGAAAGGAGGACGGAAGGAAGCAACAAATGGGAAGGAAACGGGCCTGATTGTGAAATCCAAAACCGGATCGGTAAGAAAAACATCATAAATTATGGATCCCCTGGAGCCGCTGGCAGCCTGTCACTGTGCATGATCTGTCTCCATTGTACTTTTCTGTGTGGTGAAACTGTTGTAAACTAACACAGGGCGAGCTTTTTCTGCCGAGGATCACTGCCCACTGTTAGAAGAGCCCTCTGCCTTCCAGCACAAACAGGCCATTGCAAACCAAATGTTTCGTGTAACCGATAGCGGCCCCAGTGGATAGGCAAGCCCTTGAAGAGGGTGAAGGGGAATGAGGGTTTCAGCTGATCCTGCTCACTGGAGCTTAGCACCGGTGGATGCGCCAGCTGCAAGGACGGGGACGAGCAGCCTGGGCCAGCACAAGGCCGCCCATTGTTCCCCAGTATGCTGCTGGAAAAGACAACCGGATTAGGGGAGACAAGCGGCAGCACTACAGTGTAGGACACCCTTACTGGGCGGCCAAGGGGGCTGTGTCCCAGCCTTCAGCCCCCTGTTGCTGGGGATGGTGTGGGGGGCACATCCAGAGTATGGTCCGCCCAGAGCAGCAGGGGTTTTGAGTTGTGGGAAGTGGGATTTTCAGCCCCCCAGCTGCACCAGCCTGTCTTTGATACCAGATGCAAGTGGGCAGGGGGAGGAGGGGAGCGGGAGCAGAGAACGAACTCAAGGTCAAACAGCGAGGGGAGGGGGAGGAAGAGGAGGTGGCAGGGAGGAGAGGAAGGGTGTCCCCCATGCGGGTGGAGAATCGCTCTTTATCCAACCTCCTTCCCCCCTTCTCACACGCCAACCACAGAGGCAGCCTCTCATCAGGATATTTATGAACAAATGCACAAATGGGAGGCTGAAGGGAGGAAAAAAAAACCTCCTGCCACCAACCACCCAACCCTATTTTGCTCATTCTCTTTCTTCAAAGAGCAGATGTGCTGTGGCCTGCAAAGCGAGAAGGACACTCCCTTGCTGTTAGCTAATTTAGGCTGACATGTTAGGGTTCTGCGGTTTGAAACAAGAAGTTTAGTAATCAGCCACTAACACTAACCAACACCTCTCACACAACCGCCTGCGCAAGGCTCGGGCATCCTTAAACGTAATGGGGGAAAAAAAATAATCTTTTTTTTACCCTCTGCAGAAAAAAAGAGGCAAAAGGCTTGGCAGCATAAGACAGTACCATGGTAGTGCCGGCAAGCCCCTGGCTGCAGGAGCCAATCCAGCAGCCCACTTTCACTGGAGCCCAGGGAGTAAATGAACAGTAATGGCCAGGAAAAGGCTGTCGCCCTGGTGCTCAGCAAACGAGTGCCCCCCACACACAGACTCAAAGAAATAGGTCTTTCTAACGGTTTTACATAATTTTAAGAGGTCTTGTTTCTCCTTTTAAGCCACTCTTCTGCTTATTTTCTCTATTTCTGGCCATGGTTCAGCGGCTCATCAGAAGGTGGGCTAGTCCCTCATTGAAGATTCAAATGCACTTCTGTGCCAAATTGACCTGCTGTTATCCCCCCTTTCAGCTACTGTAACCAACACCACACAAACAATGAATTATGAGATTAGAGTTACAGAAAAATGGCCTCATTCTGCAGATGTTGTGTCTGGAACCGGCTGCTGCGGCCTCATGTTTGTTGTGTCATCTTCCTCACTTCCCCCGCCCCCTCCTCCTCACAGCCCCACCTTCAAGGGGTGTTGATGTTTGCCAGGGACCCTGTTATGTAAAGAGTTAATTACCCTCTTTCAACCCTGACACACACAGACGCCCCTCCCCCCCCCAAAAAGAAAAAAAGAAGGAAAAAGAGGGGATATGAATGAGAGAGAAAAACACACTGATAAGAGAATAGCTATTGTATAGACAGACAAGCAAATAATTGAACTGCAATTAAAAAAAAAAGCCATAGCAGAATTATTTTAAGATATTGGAGTTTCACGTGGGAGCATCATGGTGGAGACAGCACGATGCTGCTGAGGCCAGAGAGGGCACACAGAGTCCTTTGTTGTGTGTGTGCTGGGAGAGGCACGGGGATGCCTCTGCGTGTATGTGTGTGTGTGTGTGTGTGTGTGTGTGTGTGTGTGTGTGTTTGTGAGTGTGCACATGCGTGTGTATGTGCTGGAGCCCACACGCTGCCGGCAGCTACTCGGCATCGCAGCAGCTGGTACCTGTGGACTAAAAGCCCCGCCGTGCACCGTGGCAGCATCAGGATGCAGCCTCCAAAGTACATTTGCTAACTGAGGAGTTTCAGGGATGCTATCATTTGGGTTTTCTTTCCCCACAGTGGATCCAAATTTTGAGTTTAAAAAGTGGTGCTTTAAAGTAGATTTGGGGATGAGAAAATGTAACAAATTAAAAAGCTACCTAAAACTCTTGGTGCTGCTGAGAGTTTTGCTGTTGACTTCAGCTGGGTGAGGAATTTTCCCGGGAAGCCAGTGACTGATGTGGATCGAGCCTGGCAGATACACTTCATCATTCTTCTTTTTCCCACTATGCATGGATTACACAGTTCAATAATTATATCTTATGTGCAATTTTTAATGCACATTAGGGAGCGATGAACGGAAATAAAAGCTTTCTGCATGCTGAAGGGCCAAAGCTGTGCTCTTGGTTAGTGGTGGGATAGGTTTGTTACAAGGGAGTAACTGATTTGAAAAAAAATGCAACTCTAGGTTGAAGCTATTTTCCAGTTTCATCATATTTTTGGGGAATAGCTTTGACAAATAAAACAAAATTCACCAGCATTTCATTTGGGGTTTTCAAATGAAAGTACAATTTTCAAAATGAAAATACTCAATTCTGTCTTTTAAAATGATGTTTCGCTTTGGAAATTATTTATGTTTAAGGAATTTAGAAGGCAAAATTAAATGAAATGGGTTTTTTTAGAGTGAAATTAATCTTTAATTATTTCCTCTGTTTTCCCAGTTCAATGAACTTTTTTTTTGTTGTCATTAAATCTATGTCAGAGAGAGAGCTGGATGTCCTCAGCCTGTATGGCTCTCTCCTCCAGTGCAGAAGCAGGTGTAATTGCTGGGGAAGGTAATTGTCCGCATGGTGACAATAGCTCTCTGCTCTTCAGGATGCAGCCAGGTATCCCTGTGAAACCATAGGTTGGGCACCATGGAAGTGGAACAAGTGCAGTGCTGGCCAGGAGATAGAGGAGGTCCACCAAGCCTCCTCTTCTGCCTGGTACCCAACTTGGGGGTTCAAGCCTGCATGGAATATCCTCTCTCCTGTCCAGAAAGAGCCTGGAGGTCATCTTGCAGCAGAAAGCTGGGAGTTTCTGCGTCCATTCATCCCATTCATTCCATTCATCCAAGAGCAGATGGCTTCTTGCCCCAAAGTGGGGCAGTCCCGTGTCATCCAGAGAAGACACAAGTGTCTTTTTGAATTGCTTCAGGTTGCATCCATCCTTCTGCTGCCCCCCACGGGCTTCCACTCTGGCACACTGCGGTGCTGCCGTGTGCCTTTTTAGTAACTGGGACTGCCGTGACACTCCAGAGGACGAGAAAGCACAAGACAGAAATGGGAAAGCGGTTGAGAGAAGAAGCCCCATGGAGATGCTGCATCTGCTCCCTCTCTTTCCTTTTTTGCTAGTATTTTAATCTCTCAGCTAAAACGAACAGCAAGTTGCAGAATTTGGCTTGATCTTTTGTGTTTTCTGCAAATTCACAGCCTACCATCACATCCTGTTGTGCTTCAGGCAATGTGTAATTCTAGGCTTCACTTAACACCAGTCTGTGCAGGCAGGAGCTATAGGTAGGCTCCAATACATTAAAAACAGTTAGCATTCCTTGAGGAGAAACACACTTTTAGGAGATGCTGAAGTCCTGTTAGGCAGCAGGTTCAAGATTCTCTTCTCCCTGTGTCTCTGGTCTCAACTTCTCAACAGCATCGGTTCCCTTTCCATCCTATGCTTTTCCCCATTGTCTTTACTTCCATGTTTTTTAAGGCAAACTTACATTGACGTTCTTATCCCAGTCCCATGCTGGTAAGACAGGTTATAAACATCAGTATCCCTGTCAGCAAATTCAACTAATAATATGGCAAAGCAACATTTGATAAATATCAGTTATTAAGACTCAATTGTGACAGAAAAGGACGTAAGACTTCAGTAGCCTGGGTTCTTTATGATCTGCTTGGTTATTTTGTCTGTATTCAAAGCAAGTGTCTTCTGCTGTGCCATTGAGAGTTTTTCCATCCTGCAGTCCACTTGCCCCAGATATTTCATGCTTGTATATTTTGGTAGAGTTTGAAGTGATGCTCAGAGGCACTCCAGGAGAAGATGGGGAGAAGAAAAATTAGAAAGGTGCTCAGGAACTGAATATGTGCGAATATGTATGTTAGTTACTCCTCAGCCTATTAATCTGGTCTTGCCATGTCTATACAGAAGGACTTACTTCAGTTTTCTTAGAATTTGGGTTGTTCCACAGGGATTTGCAAGGTTGTTCTATGACTGAACAAAAATCTGTTCGGTTTTATTGGGAATATTCATGTCAAATGGTTGTATTTGGATAAACCCCTCCATAAGAATCAAAAAGGAGATGGGATTTCTGTTTGCATTCCTGCCTTTTTTCCTCCTCTACCCCATCAAACAACAACAAGAAGTTATTCATAAGGAAGGCTCAAGCAAGAAACCCTAGAATTAATTTGAGAAAGTTACAGAGAACAAGAAAAAGGTCTAGTAATGGAAATTGCATTAACTTGAGTACTCAAATCCATATTAATCACAATCCCCAAGCTAAGAAGACACCATTTGGTGGTGTTCTCAGCAGTACCCACTGATGGGTTCGGGGGGTCACTCCCAGGAAGGGAACGGCTGTAGCAAGTGTTTCAGCTGGACAGTGTCAGGTCTGCTGTGCCATCACCTCAACTCCATCCACTTTGTGCTGTAGCCATTTTCCTTCACATTGGCAATATATGAGCACACAGGCACCTGACAACATCCACTGCTTGATTTTAAAATCTTCCTTTTTTTATTTTTTTTTAATCTGCATTTGAGTTACAGCTTTAACCTTTGCAGCAGCGTCTTTTTTTAACCCTTCTCAGAATCACCCCATGGCTCACACATGACATCTCTGCTGTTTGGTATTCTGTCTCCTTGTTGCTACCCATATGTATTTTAATCTCTTACTGCTCATATTGTCCTAATATAGATGTCGTACCAAACTCCTCCCCATCAACTACAGCAGTGAACACCTGTTCTCACATCATTCATTTTATGCACTTAAATTCTTCCAGAGTATCACTCCTGTCCTGTAGCACTGCTGCATGTTGAACCCTGATGGATAATCTATGAAATCTTCAAAATAGCTTCAAGGATGTAAAATGAAGGATTCTTCACCTAGATTCACTTGCGGGTTCCCAACTGTCCATTCTTAATTTGTAATATATATGCTTGTCTGCTTGGGAATAGGTTTACTAAGCAACTGGGGTTAAAAAAATCTCAGTTTATCCATCCATTATTCTTCCAGCTCAACTAGTGGTAAATCAACAGCCTTAATAAAGTGTTGCATTTTCCAAATGAACAAAAACCACTTCAGGTCTCCTGGAAGACAGCACAAGTATCTTTCTACAGCTCCATACAGCCAGCATCAACTTCATCACTTTCAATCCTCCCAATTTTTTTTCACTTGGATGGCAATTTGCCCAGGAACACCTTGATGTGCAGGCTGGTGCTTGCTGTCCCTCACTCCACATATCTGCTTCCTGTCAGCAGCAGTATAGCAGTGATCCTGGGGCCAGCCCCCATCCCTCTCTCCCTCCTCTTTCCTGAGCCTTCCCCAGGAGGTGCCGCGTGGGCTCTCCCCACGTGATGGGGAGCAGCTGCACTTCTGCTCAGCCTCCCCTCGCTCCCCCCTTGTTGCAGCTGCAGCCCATCCTGGCTACAAAGGACGAGGAGCTAACTTTTTGTGGCATATGCTGTTACAGTCGGCTTTGCTGCATCTTTTGTCTGGATTTGTTGTCTTCAAAATAGCTGAAGCCCCTTTGCTTTCTCAGCATTCATTGAGCATGAGCCTGAGCATTTACCCAGCCAATGCATTAGTATTTTGTCTTTGTAAGCACTCATGGCTGCCATGCATGTGGCCAGGAGTTGTTAGACCTGGGACATCACAGCACCCTCTTCCCTTCTCTCGCAGCACAGACAAACTGTGCTTCGTGATCAGAGAACTGCCCTCAGTCAGCCACCTACTTGGCTGTCAGGGCATCCCATCCCATCCCATCCCCAGCTCATCACCTGGGGCTCGCACATTTACCTTCACTGCACTGGGATCCCTGTTCAGCCCTCCAGAACCATGTGATGATTAGTGACCTGAGACTCCTCCCTTCCCAGCATCTGCCTAGGCCTGGCCTTTGCGGTGTTGCAAAGACTCCAAGGTTAGCAAAAGCAAACCTTCTTGCTGTCCTTCTCCTGTCTGTGCTGCTCCCTGGAAGGTGGAGGAAGACTTATTCAAGAATTATTTAGGAATGACAGACATACCTTCTTCACAGCCTGATGGGCAAGGAGGTTTCCCCATGACGCAAAGGGCACCTTTACAAACAGGGATGGTGCTGGCGGCCCTCTGTCATATTCAACAGCATTTGTGCTTACCAGGGGTGTGGGCATTTGGGTGTCATGGCACTCACAAGGTACCCTGAAAGCAGCATGCCACCTGATTGTGCACATGGGGGGTTTTGAAAAGATGCCACAGCCATAAAACTCACTGTGACTTCTGCTGAGCATATCTGGAAATGTGATCCCAAACTTTTCTCTGCTCTCAAGTATTTTTTAGAGTAAATAGAAAAATATTGTCTTTTTCTAAATGTATGCAGTATTCCAAAAGGCAGCTATTGCCTTTCTCAAATCTCTCTCTAAAGCCAGAGGGGGTGGGAAGGCTTCCTTACAGCCACAGACAAATGCGGCTTGTGCGTAGGAAAAGAGAGACTTTACAAAATAACACCAAAACACCTCATGTGGTGTTGTCACATATGAGAATACAAACACAGCTTTGGTGCAAAACTGTTTTATGCCAAGGAGTCTGGAAGTAGCTGGTGTAGATAAATGAGTTTCAGAGGCAGTTAAGTATGTGCATATTAGGTGAGAAGTCTTATGCTCAGGAGAGCCTTACAGCACTGCTACACACGTTAGCAGCTGCAAAAATCACGAATGTGCATTTAAAAACAGGAATTGGAGGAAATGATGGTGTTTTTCTTCAGCACGGTTAGAGAAAATGAAATGTTTTTCACACAAACTCTTAGAGATGCCTCGTTTATTCTGCTTACCCTGTGCATGATACCAGTCTTATTAACCTCTGCCTCCTGCACTCACCCATCAAGTACAATAAAATGGCTTCTCTGATGTCCTTGGTCTGCAGGGAGTTTCCAGAAATGGCATCTGTGCTGACATTGAAATAATCTGCAGTCTCAGGCAAGTATGCAAGTTATTGACAAGGCTGCCTGGCAGCGGCAGTCAGCTCTGTGAACTGCTCCATTCTTGTTTACTTAAAATCCTTTTCCTTCCTCTCTTTATTTGAGAACACAGTATGGCATGCCACAATGCTATCTAATAGCAGTCCCACACATAGAAGGGCTGGCCAGGGACTGTGGCCCGATATTCACAGAGTCACAGAGGATTCAGTGCTCTCTGCTCCTTTGGCAGAAGCTGTGGGTTTTCGCTGCCGCTGAAAATCCAGTTTCTGCTCTTGGTCTCCTGGCATCAGTCCCACAGCAGGGTCACAGTGAGAGCAGATTATACCCACCACATGACAGGAGTCAATTCCTACTGACTCCAGGTAGCCGGCACTGCCACTGTTTCAATCAGTGTGCTGGTAATTAAAAATTGGTCAAGATCCAGCCACTTCCACCTGATACATTGGGCGAAAGCATCTGCATAAGATGGACGAAGGGGTCCTGAGGCACAGATGGCTTCTCCTAGACCTCACACTGCCTATGTAGGGAGCTGGAGCCCCGTGGATGCTGTGCACAGCTCAGCCTGTCTCTTCCAGCAACCTGCAGGGCAGGAATGATCCCCCAAAAAATGCACACCAGGGACTGCGCCGCAGCAGAACACAGCATGGACTAGAGCAGAGCAGGTCATGGACTGGGATGTAGGCAGCAGCAAAAAGCCTTGGGGTTGAATTTGGCCATCCTTTGGTTGATACAGACCACAGGAAGGACAGCTCTATCTTACAGTAACTCTCTGCACTTTTCAGTACAACAATAAATATGTATTTATACAAAGACATCAGCATGAGACCTTTCTCTAATAGCACTTGTAGTCTGCTATGGCTGAGAAATATGGAGCATCATGTTTAGCCCCCAGAAGCATCATTAACAACTCATAGTACCTGGCCTCTTGACACAGCCCTGGCTGCTCCCCAGTTATCCCCTACAGAAAGGGGTGTAAAACCAGAACAGGGAGATGCTGTTGCCCAGACCCCGTACAGCCACTTCCAGTCTGTCAAAAAACACGGCTCAATCACAACATGTCAAGATAAACCTGGTGCTGCAGCTTTGAGCCTTTGGTCTTCAGCCAGTTTGCAAAGAGAGAAAGAAGAAAAAAGTTAATTGCAAACAAAGTTGCTGGTCTTGATATAAAAATGGCAGATTCCCCTGTAACCATGTACCTTACAGAACATGAATTTTCACCAGAAAGCAATTGCCTCCCCATTGCAGGAAATAGCTGTGTGACAAGTATTTCCAGAGAGAAGAGAAGATTAAACCAGTTTTCCATCTAACCTGAGCATGGGCTCCTTAGGGATACCAAGGAAGGATATCCCTTCCGTGGTATGAACTCACAGCTCTAGTGGGTGTTTGTAACACATGCTGCGTGATTTTTCCAGCTAAGCTGCAATTTCGCTTTCTATCCTTCAGTTTCTAACCCAGAGAAGTTAAATGGGACGCTGAAAACTCTATAAACACAGAATACCTGCTTGTGTCCCCTGGATCTCATCCCCTTTCTGTGTGGGCACATGCACCTCTGGGTAGACACAGCAGCCTGGCTCTCACCTGCTCCTTCCACTGGCTCTTGGCCCAGCTTTGCTCAGACAGCCTAGTCAAACTTGTCCCAGGTGGCATGCCAGTGCTGTCTTCCTTACCATGAAACCTTTCAGCACCTGTGCCACGGCCTCTTCTCCATTATATCTTTCTGGGAAAAGGGCGGCTATTGGCGCTTAGTGGACTTACGAGGAAAGTGAGGGTTGCCCTCAGCCCCAACACAGCTCCCAGCTGATGGCATTGGCTGCTCCTCTGCCCCTTAGGACCTTGGGCTTGTCACACAGGACACTTGCCGAGGAGGTTTTAGTACCACAGCCTCATTTCTGGCCAAGTCCCTCTGTCGGCACTGGAGGCTGAGGATATAATGGAGGAGGGGAGCAAAGCTGGTCTCGGCTCATGCTGGCGCTCACTAAAAATCCTGTTAACGAGAAGGAGAGCTGGACTTTGCACCAGGCTCAGGCCTTTCCCGGCTCCATTTCAGTTTGTCGCTGAGATAGGCAGCACTGGGTGAAACAAAGAGGGAGCAAGAGCAGCTGCGGGAAGCTTTTCCAGAGAATAAATATTTCTATTATTTTCCAGCCTGACTGGAAGCATTCATGGGCTGTGAGGAGATGGCTACTCCCTCCACTGCTTCACTTATCTCAGCTGCTCTAGGTGGTGGTTGCAGCAAACGGCACACTTGCGAGATAACAGCGGCTTTAAAGGGCTGCTGCCTCACAAGGAAAGGGAGATGCTGACTCAGCTGCTGGGAAAATGAAGCAAAACATGGAAAAGAAACAAAAGTTTGTTCGCAGCCTGAAGAGGAGAAAATAAGGGAGGGATTCTGAGAATAGGAAGACGCTGAATTCAGGGTGCATCCGCTGGTGAGGCGAGGGGGGAGGCCGGGCCAGCCAACAATGGAGCAAAACAAAACAACACAAAGGCAGGAAATGCAGAAGTTCAGGTTCACACCAAAGTTCAGGTTCACACAGTGCAGTCAGGGCAGCTGCCCCACGAATGGCAAAAGTATGGAACCTCCTGTGGCTGCTGCACCCCATGACATGGCTGTGCCCACCTGGGGTTTTTGGGGCTCTGCCCCCACACATTTTGGTAGGTGTTAAATTTTATTTTTTTTAAAAATAAGCATGTAACGCATAGTAATGGGGCTGTGGAGCTAAGGTAGTGCTGTGAGTGGCACAGCATACAAAGTATCTACACAAAGATGGTTTTATAGTACACTGGAGAAGCAGAGTATTTTATTCAAAGCCAAAAATTATTAAAAAATCAAAATAGTGGATGTCCCCTGTGACTTCTGCTTGCTGAGGATTTGTTAACTCACTAGGTAGGTTTTACAGTCCAGCTACTTTAGTTTTGATTAGATAACCAGACCAGTGTAAAATGTGAAATCTATATTACTGTGCATCCTCAGTGCTCATATTTCTATAAGCATTTAGGGAGGTAACATTAAGTACCAAAGCAGGAGCATATCAGCAGTTAATTTTCACTCACTACTAATTGTGGGGTGTTTTTTTTGCTATAATGTTCATAGAAAACCATATTTAAAGAGGTCATTTAATATTCATTAACAAGGGGGTTTTCACAGATTTATTTCTGTTGCAGAAACCAGCATCTATAGATGCTGAGCAAGACAGCAGAGAAGTGGCTGAGGGCATAAAGGACCAAAACTCATGAAGCTTGACTGGGTTAGCAGGTGTATTTAGACTCAAAATGGTTCACGTAGACTTCCAAACAAAATGTATGTGGGAACTCAACTCATCGGTATGACTTGGGGCTGCGTTTCTGGCAGCTGCTCTCAGTCCTTTGCCGTGGTTGCAGTGGTTCCCAGGGCCATGGGTTTGTGAAACCTCTCGAGTCAGCAGAGAGGAAAGGAAACTGGATGCCCTCAGCCCACCGGGAACTACTCTGGCAGGGTGGTATCACGCTTGCTGCCACAGAAGTGGGTTACAGCTCCCAGAGAATGAACAGGGAAGGGGTGGTTTACATCACAGGACTTCTCGCTGTCGTTTTGGAAATGCCACTGCGAGTTTTTTGGGGGCTGCACGCAGACTGCGGCTGAGCCCCCTGCCCGGCTTCGCTGCTGCCAGAGCAGCTGAGCTCATTAGCATGTAAAGGAAACGAAACTGCAGCTCCCGCTCTGCTTTGGGTGCGCAGAGACCACAGAGCCACGCAGGAGACACAGAGATCCGCGTGCATTTCAGACCCTCGCAGAGGAGGTGTAACCATTTTTGATGGGTTAGCATCATTTGTCGAAGATACCTTGCAAGAGAGACATGCCTTGCTCCCATTTGGCTTCTGCAGCTGCCACTGGAAGAGGGAGAGCAGAGCCTGTGGAGGGGACCCCCTCAACAGAGCCAAGCAGCAGCACGCAAACTCCTCCCGGCAGGCAGGGGGTCTTATCTAGTGTCTGTAAATCTCCACATAAATTTATAGCACTGTATAAAAGTTTAAAAAGAAGGAAGAGACTGCTGCTCTGTAAAGAAAGGAAGTGGTGGGGAAAGGAGTAGAGACAGGCTTAATTTGTGCAATAGCCTGGAAAGAGTCCATAGGGAGTTTAAAAAGCAATTGTATTTTGGATCCTGAAATTAAGCAGCAAGCCACTCGCTGTTTGGCTGAGGGTGAAGTGGTCAAATGTCATGACACGTGAGGGAAAACAGCAGCTTTCCATCCCCTGTGGGAGAGCTGGAGCGAGGGGTTTGGATGGGAAGGGAGGGTTACTGCACCAGAGGAATACAAAAAACAAACCAACCAAAAAAAAAAAGCGGACAGGAAAGCATGGACGGAACTTTCAGCATAAGGGCCAGGACTGCCACAACAGCAATACACAGAGGCTGTAGTGTGGCTGGATAAAGTAAGAGGATGCATGGGGAGGGGAAGTGGGAGAGCAAGGGGGGAGGAGGGCTGGTGATTATAAACCACTGTCAGCTTAATTTCATTTCCCAGTAAAATAAAAAAACTATTTGTAGGCACACAGCTGAGAACAAGATGAGATTCAGCCAAGATGGGTTTGTTAAGAACATATTGCATCAAATCAAATTAATTTCCTTGTGTGGTAAAGTAATAAGCTTTGTGGATATACTTGAGGTTGGCAAGATAGGGTCTTCCAAACATCCTCCTAAGCAAATTGGGGAAGCACGCTCTAACTCAAACTCCTGCAATATGACTGAAAATCAAATTGGAAACTGTATGAAAGGATTTAGTTAATAGTTAAAAGCGGATTCTGCAAGGCCTCTCCCAGGACCTGGTACAAACAGTATTCAGCAGGCAACAGAGATCACGCCTTCATGGAGATGCTTAAAATATTTTGAACCGTGATGTTCATGTTTAAAGAAGGTCTTCATTTGAAATAACACAGCAGAGAAGTGCCCATGCGGTCTGGTGAGAAGCAGAACAGGACTGGAATTAGTCAGAAATAACACACGGAGGGATGACCAGCCAGGGGACCACCAAGTGGACCTCCTGGGAAACAGAAGTTCACAAGCTGAGCACAAAACAACCAGACACCATGGCAAAAGATCAGAGCTGGGTAACAGGAGGTGTGAATGGGAGAGCTGAAGCCCCAGGTGAAGCAAGCTGCCTACAAGGACTGTCCCAGCCCAAACAGTCCTGGCCAGTGCCAGGACCTGCCTTAAGACTGACTGAAGGGAGTGGTCTGGAAGGAACAACCCACAGAGAAAGACTGGGCCAACCGTGGGTTATTCTGAAGACAAAAGACTGAGGGGAAACATGATAATTGATTTCTGAGCTAGAAACCCTGTTGCCAAGGAAAAGGTTAGTTTGGTTCTCCATGTTCACAGAAAACGGAAGTAACAGAAACGGGCAAAAACTACAGCAAAGAGAGTAAGCTAAAATGCAAAGGGAGCACAACGTGGATTGTGGAATCTCTGTCTCTCACAGTCGTTAAGAACAGATTAAGCAAATATGAACAGAAGAGCATGAAGGGTGGTTGGCCCTCTTTTAGGGCATTGGATTTGTTAAGCACCCAAAGGCTCCTGCCAGGTCAGTGAGAGGCAAAAATACATTGACATAGTAGTGAAATAAAATGCTTGAGCACTAGCCCTTCAGTAATAACTTCGGGTATACAGTCTAATAACATAAGAGGACAATTTACGCTATTTTGCTTAGGACCTGGACACCGTAAGATTAGAATCCAGAGGCAGGATGCGTTTTACCACTGCCTTCAATGTGGCCAAACTTTCACCCTGGGATTCCAGTTCCTTCCACCATCTCCCACAACTCTCAATAAAATGTTTATATCACTCATTTTTATTGGATTTTTCTCCACTTCCTGATTAGTTGCTCTTTGAAATGCCTAAGAGAGCCTGGTTTTAAAATTACACACAAATGCATAAGGGCTCAAACAGCTTTTCCCATACCCATAGGCACCACTGCCTGTACCTAACATGTCCTATTATCTTCATGTTTTGCCTTGCTGACAGTTATGAATGCCACTAGTTAGTTAAAGAAAATTTTGTTGGGCTAAGAAAGCAGGATATGGTAATGTTCATTACTGGTACAACTTCTCCTTTCATTCATCATAGCCATAATTAATTTTCTAGCATGGGTATAGGCTGAGATTTAAAGCCATCCCTGTGAAATGAATTAGCCCCTTTTCTCATCTTATTTGGAGTTCCCTATTGTGAATATACTCCACATGTAATAGAGAGGCAATTTATGAGAATGAAGCCTCATCTGTGTCCTATTCCTTGCCCTCTCTCTGGTGATTTTATTATGCCAGGATGCCTCTTCCCATTTGTTTAGAGGGCAGGCTGCATTCGTTATTATAAGTTCAACAGGTTGTTTAGCATATATCAATGCACAGTGAAAAGCAGAGACAGGCATGAGATCAAACAGTCGAAGTGTGCAGTTGGGGCCTGTGGGTGCGGGATGTTGCTCCACGTAACATCTCAGCACCAAGGAAATCCTTAACAAAGGCCCACAGTGGTCCAAGACTCAAATTCCAGTAAGCCACAGATCAATCCTGGAGGAACAGCTGGACACAGCAACTTATGGGCATGAACCTGACCCAGAGCTGGTACCCTGGCACCAGCACACCTCCCATCACTCCTAGTCTGGTGGGTAACACAGCTGAAAATGCAAAGATGGGATAGATCAACTGTTTTCATCCAAAGAGGAGTCTGCTATTAGTGTATCTGGTGAGATTTAAAGACATCTCTCTGAAATGAATTAGCCCATTCCTCATCTTATTTGGAGTTCCCTGTTGTGAATATAATCACAGCAGTGTGGGGAGAAAGCTGCTGACTTCTGGGAATGAGCATTCAGCTTTGAGAGAGCTCGGGAAAGCTGAACAGGAGAAGCAAAGGTTTTTGCAAAGCAGTGCACTGTGATGACAATTCTCTTAGGCCCAGCTCAGGGACTCTGGTGTTTGCAAGCAGCTACAGCTCCCCAGGCCTTAACTGAAAAGCTTGCACCTTTGACTTGTCTCAGAAAACTCCAGTTCCCCAGGTAAAACAACAGGTAACTATTCAGAAACTTAAAATGGGCCCGTGGCATCAAATGTTGACTCCACATCTTTAAACAACAAGAAAAATCATGCGTAGAAGAGCAGAGCCTGGCAATCCCACAATTATAAGGGTCCTGCAAGAGCAGGAGGCCATGTGGATGTAGCTGGATTCAGGGAGGAAACAACTGTGGCCACCAGCAATGCCCCTGCCAGCGGCTGGGGCTGCTGCACAGTCTTGGTGTCTTGTGACTGCCATCTCCATGCTGCTTCAAGGCTGGTACACTGGCAGACTGTAATGGCTGATCTTAATGGCCTGGGCTGCAAAGTATGGCAGCTCACGAAGCACCGAGAGCAAGTGCATTTGCAGTTTAAACTGTCCTACTCTGTCTTGGGAACATCTCCATCCACCTTAGCACTGAATTTTTATTACGGATTGATCACTTGGGCAGTTTGCATGCACATTGCAGTTGAGATGAAGAAGATATTTTGCTGGTTTAATTTCAGCTGAGTTAAAAATAAAAATTAGCACTGGTAACTTTTCACAGGTTTCACCTTTGGAAAACAGCTGCATTTGATTTTCCAGAAAACTGGGATGTAGCTAATTAAAACCGCACATATCATCCTAACATCATATCCTCACTACTGAACTTCTAACCTGACATAAATACATTGCATACTGTAACCTGTTTCTCCTGATTATTAACCTTGAACATGGCAACCTATAAATCATCAGTGAAACAGCTGGTGCTCAGCATTGCCCCAAAGGTGTATGATTACGATCATTTTATATATATCTTGGTATGCAGACATGAAAAATTCATTGAAGAGCTTCGTATTGTAAGACTTATTGTAATGAATTTTCTTAAAAACATAGATCATGTTTAAAATAGGTGTCTGCTCATTATAATGTAGCCATTTATATCTTCTTGAATTACTTGTGCATAGCTTGGCTGATTTCTAAAATTCAAATGTAATTCCTAAACAAATTCCGAGTGGTCAGTTTGCCTCTACTTCAGGGTGACATTTTCATTTTTAGCTTTATGCCTTTATTTTTACGGGAGTTAGGTCTCAAACTAGCAAAAATATTCAAAGGATTACAGATTTTTCCCCTTTGGAGATTTCCCTGCAATACATGGTGTTACATTCATCACTACTGGGATTTCAGTAGCTGCCGTTAGCATTTTAGCAGTGGGGATGGTAGCTGTAGATTCACCCGAGGTTTGGTGCCAGGAAACACAAGAATTGTACAATTTTAAGTCAGTAATGAAGCCAAAGGGAATAAACACACCATAAAACAGGATATATAACCAGAACTTGAAAATGAGCTTGTAAAAGCCACTAAAATCTGCTGGACAGGACCTCAAGGAACATGGGGAGCTGGTCCAGAGGGAGTAGGTTATCTGGTGACATTTTAGTTTTCGGAATGGCATCCTCACCTTTTCCATTCTTCTAACAGCCACACACATATATATAGCCTGCACCAGCTAAAAATGTTCTCAGTGACTTAAAGGCACCCAGTGCCCATCTAGCAAGCATCAAGAAGCCTGTGCCACATGTTCCCATCCTACACACATTTTACAGGGAGGCTCTAAATGCTTATGTCTAAACTTGAGTGGTTGTTGGTAGGTGATGGGAATCATGAGAGAAGGGTCCTGCATTTTGCTACTGATTCATACCATCAGCTTATCATCTTGCAGATGAAACTATTCTTTTCCACAGGGTTATGAGAGGATTTTGTCACCTCTGGCTCCTCTCTCTCCTGCAGCTGCTCAGTCAGAAACCCTCCCTAGGGTGGGATGGTGGGAGAGCTGCCTTGTGCCAGCCCTCTCTGCATTTTCCCCAGGATAACAGAGTCAATGAAGGAAGCTGTCCCTGCCCTTGCTGTAGTGTCCATTAACAAAGTGCGCCAATATCAGGAGAACTCCACTAAGGACTCTGATACTACATCAGCCACAGACTCCTTCAGCCTTCACCTTGCACTGGAGAAGCATCACTGCCACCTTGAAGCTGTAAGGGAAACCACAATATTCCCACAGAAATCTCCGTGTTCCTCCCTGAACCCCTGGTTCTGATTTTCCCTGTGAAAATTTTTGTTTGCTGCAAGCAACAGACACACAGACATTTGCGTGCAACCCTACTGCACATCAGTCGTCAGAGAGATCAGTGCAGATTTAATTTGCTTTTGCCTGCTCACAGCATATTCTCCCTTACCGCTCAGAAAGAGTGAAGGCAAGCATAAAAACCAGCTCCACAATTGCTTGCAGATTATTTCTGTAGGTGCGAACAGTAAAGGCCCTGCAAGAAAACCAGATACCACTGCACGCAAATGTTGCTTGGGTCACTAGAGGCATGAGGCCTAAAAGCCACCTCTCCATGAGGAATACATAAAGCACATGGCAAAGAAGCGTAATTTGTTCCAATTTAGTTAAGATCCTCTTGGCATGCAAACTTGCAACTGCTTTATGAAGACTTCAATAAATAGCGTGCAAGGAAGCCCACTTATCCTTTAGCTTGAAATCTACTGATGAATATAGTTTTGCAAATCCTATTCCAAATCCAGGTTAAAGGCAGCCACCTCTGATATGGTTGTAGTCAAATGCTACACACTTTTGAGTGTTGTTACTGCATAGCATGATCCCTACTAGCCATCAGCAGAGAAGCTGATGCAAAATCATTAGAGGCTGTTACATAGAAAGGGTGCCAAGAAGAGCTGACAAACATGAGGTATTTAGCAGCACGTACTGAAAACAGGCTGAAAGATATTTTGCAGCTTGCCTCTCATGGCTTGTAGAAAATCCCTGTTTTCCTTTGGATTAAATATAAGTATACAGTAGGTAAGCAATGATGGCAGTTCTTCATGTGGCAAGGGAAGCTAATAAGGCAGTGAAAAAGCTTGCTCAGTTCAAACACTGAGTGTTAAAGGCAGCAGATGCCTTTTTCTTTTCCTGAATGCTCCTTTTCTGTGCACTTGTATAGAGTCAATGACAGGTGCTCCTTGGTAGGAACTGGTACTTGGAAAGCTGGACTTTAGGCCTTTTAATAAAAACCACCAGTTTCTGCTAGAAGACCCCTGGACACTGGAAGTATTATCTAACCAATTCTTGCTACGCAGACAAGGATGGAAAAAGCCAGGAATATTATCTTCTCTCTGCCTGTCCCCGATGTATCCACAAGCTCTCTTATTGAGGTAGCTGTAAGCAAAGCCAAGGAAGAACTAGGGGAGGGCTTTTCAGCACTCCCACATGACCAGGGAGAAAGAGAAACTGTTAGCTTACTAAAGCTTCAGCAATCTACCGTCTTAATTTCATATTTGCTCCATCAGCAGAGCAATGTGTGCAGCAGAAGCCTTTTGAGGAGAACATGAAGCTGTAATGATGCAAATCCTGTTACTTAGAACCAGTGTCCAAACTTGTAACTTCTGTAACAGCATTAAGCAGGTGAAGCGGTTCCATCGTCTTCTCCAGGCATGGCCAAAAGAATATTAAAGAAACATGAACAACAACCAACCATCCTCCCAAAGAAGTCAGTGTACTGATTTATGTTACCATTTCTATGATGCCCTACACAGTCAGAACAAAAAGGTTGTTGGGTGGTAGCAAGTTGTACAGAGAAAGCAGTAAGCTCTGGCCCTGCCCTGACAGTGGGACTCAGTGGGACAACAGGAATCGAGACCCAGAGCTTGGCACGCATTTTTCTATGGAAGTAGGAGACCGAAGAGAGAAGCTGACAGATTTAGTACCTCACAGTGGGGCAGTAGGTTTGCCATCGTACAGTGGCAGCCATTGATTGAGCAGGGCTGTATTACGACAGCCTGAGATGCAATGAAGATTGTCATGTTCAAGGATGAGCTGGAATCTTACCCAACAATCCTTAGCTGCATAATTGTTGCTAACATTAGCCTTACAACATCTCTGTGAAGAAGGCAAGTGTCATTCTCCATTCTGAAGATTGGAAACTGCAATTAAAGCAACCGCCTCGGGGAAGCAGACAGAATTAGAAATTGAATCTGGAGTCCTGGTCTGCTGATTCGCCCACGGGCTCACCTTTCAAACTTGGGAGCAGGCAACTTAAAACACTCAAAGGGCACCTTTTACCTGCAGCCTGAGAGACACGCTCCCCCCAGACTCCAGCAATAGCTCCAGCCTAATCAAACAAGCACAAAAGAGCAAATGCTGCTTGCAAAACAAAGCGCATACCTCACTGGTCACTGGAGTGCTACAAGCTGGAATCAATGCGATGATTGTGACAGCTGAGAACAAATTCAGCTATGTTTGACAACTTCCAGAAAATATTGGCAGAGGACAGGGAGTCTGCACTGCCCAGCAGCACCTTTGTGAATTGATTAGCCATATAGCAGATGGCAAGCCTGCTGCAGACTGAGACAGCAGAAGATGGCCAGTCTGGTTGAGAAGAACTTGAAGACGACTGGGAAGAAAAAGCATGTCCTTACAGTGACAGCCCAAAATGATATTTCAGAAATGTTACATGCATGGCAGATGAGGAACAGGACTGATTTTTAATGTTTTCTTTAGCTGTTTATTACAAGCACCTGTCTGGCTTGTAAAGTAAATTTATATAGCTTAGTTTAAACCTTTCACTTTCACATCTTTCCTTCACAAAAAAGCCTTAAAGAAAACATAAAAAATCTTTTTTTTTTTTCCTTTTAAAATATTCTTCCAAACAGGAATTATTTAAGTCATTTCAGAATCAACTGATATGTTTGAGAGAATTTCTACACTTTCTCTGCAAGCAGGCATGCCTTGAAAGTTTGATTTTAGGAAAACATATTCCGGACGAAGAGCAAAGGCTTTGCCCCCCTCCTTCTGCCACATAATTTTGGGAGGGGTTTGGCACATGTTTGGGGAAAATTCATATTTTGTAATGGTTTTAGGAAATGCCTTAGGCTATTCAGAGTCTGCACAGCTGCTCATCAGTAGCCAGCCATGGCTGAAGGAGCAGAAACTATGGTTCAGAGAAATATGCCATCTTTGTCTGGTGCAGAACAATGCCGCTGCAGTGAAATACAATGGCAGTCTCTTATTTTCTACTAGCCCTTAGAAGGAAAAAAAAAAAAAAAACACGGGGGGCGGGAGGGGGGAGAAAAGGGAAGGATCATGGAGTTTCCTTGCAGGGCCTCTGAACTGAGGGAGTGAGCATCAGCTCTGTGCTCACAGAGCCCAACAATAGCAGAAGCCCTGTGGGAGGAGGAGACGATAGCACTGACCAGGCACCGCTGCTCCCAACTCCTAAGCCTGCAAAGCCCACAGGTTCCCGGCACTTCCCAAAAACTGGAAGGCCAAAGCGTGATCCAAGAAGAGGAGAACTGTAAAAGCTGTGGTATCAGTTGACCCGCGCTGCCCACGGAGCTGTACTCTTCACTGGACATTTTAAAGCTTACAGTTTGCCTGCCATTCAGTTAATGGGTGCAACTGCCCAAAAGATTGATGAGCCCATGGTTCAATGTCTCAGTATTGCCCCTTTGGTTAGTAAGGCTCACATATAAAAAGTTGGAACTAAAAGAAAAAAGGACTTTCTGCGGTGAGACTCCAATAAACACTATTTGCACACGTTCCAAGCAAACTTCCCAAATGGGTGGGATGGGTTAGGGTTTTTGTTTTTAATGTAACTACAATTACCAGGATTTAATGAAGTACCTGACTTGCAGCTATCACTGATATCTGAATTTTTTAAGCAAAGACTGAGAGAGGACAAGTACAGATTGGAAACTATCTGCATTGAGCTACTGCAACAGAAATAGCTCAGATGATTGAGTTTTGATAGTTTTACCAGTGCTGACAGTGATCTGCAGAAGTTGGAGAAACAAAAACATTCACTGACATGGACTTAGCCCCTTTTAGAAAAAAAGTATTTTGCACTATAGTTCCTTACCCTATATATTTGCTCTTTTGCATCAAATCTGTTATCTAAAACTGCATGCAGCCTGAGCTTGGACATTCACATTGCATTTGGAAGGGGGTTTTCCCCAGTCTCATCAAACTTTGATCACAGCAACTGTCCACCTTTAATTTCCTTCATGGATTCTCCTCAGAACAGCTGACTCAAGCTAGTGATTAAACTGGATGCCCAAAACATCATCTGTCTATATAAGAAGCCACTTTCAGGCCTCTCCAAGGCATCATCACTTGAAGCCAAAGAGGGGTACAACAGGTTATTGCACAGCACGTGAAGCAAAACATGCAGCCAGTGCTCTTTCCCCCTAAGCAGAGTCAGAAAATGTTCACGGGCTGGCACCTTTCAGGCTGCTGGGGAAGAGTTTGGAGGAAGCAGGACCAAGAGCTCTCATGCCCTTACATTATCGGACCCCAGCTGCAATGTTAAGGATTCAGAGGTAACTGAAACACATGGTGCAGAGCAACAAAAGTATTAAATGCCCCAAGCAGTTTTGTTCACAATATAAAATCAAATGTGAAGCTGAATACTACAAATACAATCAAATATCATCCCACTCCCCCCCAATCTTAAGTTCCTCTCAAACGAGGATGTGCTTAATGGCAGAGGTCCTCCACAGAAGTGTGTTATTTCAATACGCAGTACACTTTGATATTTGACATTAATATGAAACGAGATTGAAGCCGGCAGAAAATACCTGGGACTAGTTTAGGAATTTGTCCACTATTTCATCAGTGACAGTTTTCAACACTCACACTTGAGCCATTTCTCCTTTACAGTCCCCTTATTAAAAAACACATCTATAATAGCTTGAGCAGATTTGTTGGTTCAGTTCTTTCCCTTGGCAGGACTGCACACCATGCACACAGAACAGGCTGTGATAGCATGCAGACCACTGCTGTACTTTGACACAGGTACTTTCTTCCTGAAAGTAACAGAGGAAGTAACTTATATTCCTCAATAATGCCATTATCGTTTCCATAAACATTAGGAGGTCCAGCAAAAAAAATGGTTGGTGGCAAATGAAAGCCTCCTCATCAAGACAGACAGAAGGTGTGCTCCAGATGCAAATCAAGTGCAGAATAGTATCTGATCTGTGCATCTTACTCACGTAAGCTTTTATTCATTTAGACACACTTTAAAACTCCGAAAGAATATCTGCAATAATTAACATGTAAAAACTCTTGTCAAATCAAAGAAAAACCTTCATATTTTCATGTAATACATTTCTTGGACATTAGATGGCAATCCCCCCACTTCATTTTTCATACAAGGGGCTCATATCCCTTCCAAAAATCAAATGTCACCAACTTTTCAACAGGTGAGGGGTCTGTTTGGCTTGTAGGAAGCAAGGCTGTTCAGAAAGCACAGAGGCTCTCACATTCCCATGGCATTCATTCCGTTGCAACAGTTCTCCAGTTTTCTTTGAGTAGGAAAGGCAGACGAGTAATACCATCATGGAAGATCCTTGTCCTAGGGGCAAGATTCACTCACTTGTCACTTGGACAACCTACACCACAACTTGGATGTTTCCATGTCAAAAACCTATAGGCAGAAATAGGCGGTTACAAAATTTTCCCATTTTGACAGAGGAGAAAGGGACTTCGTATGGCATTTAACAATATAATTTCTAGTCTTGCCAATTAAAAATGGTCCTCCCAAGGGATATCATTAGTCTGTGTATCTTTTCTGGGAATTATAAAACTGAATTGAAAAGAAAATTAAAAAAGGCTATTTGGTGCAGTATGTGGAATATACACAACAGGAAGCACCTACCAACTCTTACAGTGGGAATTTTATAGGTAGGAGAAAAAATAAGACATGGCATTTAAACAACAGCTGAAACGAATTCAACACACCTGATCGAGTTAATGTACCTTGGCCTTCAGCCTCTCACTTTTTATTGTGGTCTACATGTGATGTTTTAGAAAGAGGCAGGAATAATACACCTCGTCAACCATTCTGTGATGTACGTGGTGGGGGGAATCCTTCCTGACCTTCATTAACTCCCTATGATCTATTTAAGTGGCAGTACAAGACATCCTGACATCTATTCATTTCAACAGTGTGTGCCTGTGATTCATTCACACCAAATTCACTTCCTAAGCCTTCATTTCTCATCTGCTTTCATCGTCTATGAAACGTTCGTTTCAAGCCAAGTTCACCCCTTTTCATACATCCCCCTTGGGACCAAATTTTGCCCTTTTGATACTTGTCCATTTGAGCTCTTGTGCAAATTCACAGTGTACGTGAGAGTGGGGTTTGCAGCTCTCCAGCATTCCAAAAGCACAGATAATATTAGTCCTAAAGATAGGGGTCCACCCACAGCTGGCTTCTGAAATAGCCAATTTTTCATGTACTCCACTGAAAATCTAACCTTTTATCCTCACTCTTGAGCTGGTTGTGTATGTGTGTGTCAAGGTGACAACACCGTGAAAACAGAAGTTCTCAAATGGTACATTATCTCGAATATCAAAAGGTCACAAAAGGGTACAAATCGGTAGCTCTCCAGATGAGACACTGGTTTCTATGAAAAGTGGGTCAGTTTTAGTTTCATGTAGGTTGTTTGACACAGTGGTTTCTGGCATCACAAGCTCTGGTCTACAGGATACCACAGAGCCTTTGTATCCCTTGCTGTCACTACAGCATTGTGTTTTTCTACCCATTAACCAAGGATAAATGACCTAGATATTGTGCCTATTAAAGCCTCATTTTTCTTTTGCCCTTTTGTTCTTTAGTGTACCACATTATCACATGCTGAACACATTTAAAGTATTCTCAGTCTCTCATGCCCCTTTGAAGGAGTAAAGTAGGGATTTTAGCATGCATTTCTGTAGAGTTACTTAGAGTGGAAAATATGAAGGCAATTCAAGGTTTTTTCTCTTCCTGCCTAGTCCCCTGAAGATGATCAGTTTAGCATTTACAGCCACTAATCTATAAAGAATATAGCAGGAAAATGCTATAAAAAAGCCACAAATGCAAATACAGAAAGTGAACACCAGTTTTGATGTCCCTAAACACTACATTCTATAATTACATCTCTGCATATCATGGGTCACTTTTATTAAAAGCATCATTACTACAGTTGGCAGCAATTTACATCTTATCTTACATGATAGCAGTTTCCAAAGAAAAAAAATAAAAAGACATCACAACAAAGAAAAACAATACATTTACAAAGTCATGTCTGTAAACTTCAAGGCTAGTTTAGAGTTGAGGTAATGCTGTTTAGCTTTGTGGCTAAAGTAACAAAGTCCTTTAATTTAAAAAAGGTACCTGATTTTTTTCTTTTTGTTTATACCAGTGCATTACAAGATCACGAGACGATTAAACTGTAGCTTTATCCTGTAAGAACCTTCTCCGTGGGTTAATTTCCAAAAGGTACTCTTCACATTCAACAGCTGCCTTATTATTGCTGCGTCTCAAGACAGAGACATTCACACTATCATGAAGATTGTCAGAGAGAGAGTGTGTGTGTGGGTGTGTGCGCGCATGTGAGCGGGTGAACTCCCATACAGTCAAAATGAAGCACGAGTACGATATGTATGGTAAATTTCTCATCTTGACCTTCACAGCAAAAAAAA
>VZRE01013542.1:79013-128889 GCA_013396775.1 Cephalopterus ornatus | reverse complement strand
AAAAAAAAAAAAAAAAGAAAAAAAATTAAATATATAACTTCATCCTTCCTTTAAGCAGCACTTCCTTCTATTAGTGCCACTTGATTAAAAATTGCTGCTTAATTCATAATACCAATGGTACCAAAAGAAAAAAAAAAGCAGAGCATTATGTCAATTTCCTTAAAAAGACATGATCACCTCTCAAATTTCATCTCTCCTAGGGATAATAAATAATGCACTGCACAATACTTAATGACCAAGATACCTTTTGACACATCTGTATAACATGACTTGAACTTTTTTTTTGCTACACTATGTTACAGAACAGCTTATAAAAACTAAGTATGGACATTAACTGTGAGTGTAAACAGTAGGACTACCACTTGTCAAAAGTTTAAAACACTTTAACTGTAACTGGTACTGGTTATTCATCATTTTCATTGTTTTCTATTTCTTCCCCCCCATCAAGTGAGTCTAATTCTTCACCCTGTGCTATTTCATCTTCTAAAACGGAGGAATCTGCAGTTTTATCAAGGCTCTCCTCTGCATCACTGCCTTCAAGATTTTCCTCATCTTTAAAGGCAGCTCCTTCAGTTTTGTCAGTAGCCTTCTCTTCATTGGAGCCCACTGCATTCTGAAGTCCTGCTAGTGCTGGGAAACCGGGCAGAGTCAATCCTCCCAGTCCTGGAGGTAGAAACATAGATGGATAGAAGAGGCCAGGAGCCATGGTAGACAGCAGGAAAGGATTGAAGGCCAGAGGGTTTGTGGGCAATCCAGTGTTGGTGGTGGTAGTAGTGGTGGCAGTGGCGGTAGTTGCCGCAGTAGCAGCACTGACAGATCCATTCGCAGAGTCAGTAGCAGAAACAGTGTCTGTGCTTTTCTCAGAGTCTTTGTTCTCCTCTTCATTCTCATTTTTCTTCTCTTCAGCTTTTGAAGCGCCATCCTCAGTCTCTCCTTGACCGGAAGCAGTAGTGGCATTTCCAGTAGTAGCTGTTATGGGGTTATTCAACAATCCGCTCAGTCCAAACATATTGGGCAATCCTGCCATCCCTGGCAACATCAGAGGCAACATGGCAGCCGGATTTTTAGTGTCCCCCCCAGCAGCAGCAGCTGTTGCTAGCCCTGGCGGAAAGCCCATGAGGCCTGCAAGCTGGAGAGACTGCAGGTTCTGTAGGTTCTGGAGGCTTGTGAGGTCCATTCCAGCAAACAGACTGTTCATTAGTAGTGGGTTGATTCCCGAAGTTGATGCTACAGCAGCAGCTGCTGCAGCTGCTTTGGCAATTTCACTTTTTGGCCTTCTTCCTCTTCTGCTTGCTCCTTCCTCCCTCACAACAGGTCCAGTGAGAAGACGGTCAAACATGGACTCTGGAACAAAACCCTACAAAAGGGAGGCAAAAAGCAAGCTTTATTGTCATTTAGCTTTTATAGCTTTCAACAGTTAACTGATGACGATGGAAGAAACAGAAGGGATTTCAGCATACTCCAAAAGTGGTTTGTTTTTTCACCCTGGCAAATGGTGACTAGCTAGCTACTAAAGTGAATGGCAGCAGAACATGTAAGGAAAGCTGAAGAAGGCAAGATCACAGATTTTTTTTTTTTTACACTTAAACACAACATTAAAACAATACATGCTGAAACTCTGTAGCTTCATTAAAAAGACCAACCTGATATGCTGCAGTTATGAACTTATACCTTTATAATTCATACTGAATTTCAGTTAGTAATATTCTATTAAGTATTTGCAGATTTTATCCTTTATTTTCCAACAAATGTTGTACAATAAAAGGCAGAAAACCTATTCCTTTGATGCTGCCTGTTATCAAGACAATGACATGTATTTCTGTTACGAATATGACAAAAATTTTCTTAATGGTTCCTAATGTACAAATACCTGTATTTATTAAGGATTGTTGTTTATAAAAAAAAAATAATGCAAAACAAATGCTGAAAGCTACCTTAACTGCAGCTGATTTTTTGAGTGTATATCAACCCCATTCTGCAGCAGCCTCCTATCACCATGCCCCCCGAGCTGGCTAACTCCTACACAGACACTACAATTTTCTCAAAACCAACTATGAGATAAAGACTTAATAATCAATTTACAAAACCTTCAACTTTTCTGTGCTATAACCTACAGTGAAGCATGGAATGAGAGTTTCACTTACAGACTGTTTAACAATGTCAGTCCAATCTGGAGCAACAGCAAATTCAGGATTTTCTTCCAGCCATCTTGGCAAGTCCTTCATTGGAGGGGCCATAGCTCCACCCATCTAATGGAAAAGACAAGGTTAATACTTTAACAAAAGCCCAACAACAAAACCCAACAACTACTTATATGGACATTTTCTATCTATGCACTTTCATCTCTGAAGTATAGCAGCAAAGACTTTCAGTTCAGACTGCCGAAAACTACATGGATACCTGAAGTGACAAAATTATGTTTTAAAAAATCATGTTTAAAAAAACCAGTTAAGTGCTGCAACTTAGGTAGGTCTGGGAATAAAATCTGAATCTGACGTAAGGAAAAAATGTGCTATATACAGACAAACAGTATGAACTACTCACTCAAGTGACTAATATGAACATATCAGAAGAGCAAAGAAGGAATTAAAGGACCCAGGTGGCACAGTCCAGTATGAATAACTGCCAGTGCCAAATTATTAAACTTTCCCTTTAAAAGTTTGGAGTAGAAAGCCTGCTTTCCACATGCAAAGACATTATTAAAGACATCCACTGAACTAACTTAATTTTTACCTTCTTTCCATTTCGTTTATTTACAACAGGTACCCTTTCCTCTCCTGTCAAGGTGTTTATATCCAGTTTATTAGGGTTTCGACATCTGTGTCGTTTTTGTTTCGGCTTCTGAAATGGGGAAAACAGCACATCTGCACTCTTCTGGAAAGAAGAGAAATTTATTGCTTTTTAGTTTTTCATTTTCTTGACAAAAATCACCAATCACAGTAACTCCTTTTCACAACAATTTTAAGAAGAGGACAATTACTTTACTCTCAGATCATGTCAGAAGAAATTTTTCTTGTATCAGATGAAGAAATTCTACAGAACTTGACAAACACTGTTCTAACAACATGTTGTTAGATTCAAATATTAAGAAAGGAAAAGCAACTCAAACACCCTGATGACACTTGGGTGTTTAGATACATTAGTAAGGGTGGCTAAAGAGAAAACCTCCATTGAAATCCAAGTTACAAAATCGAATAGCTACACCCAATGTGAGGAAATTCATTCTGACATCTGCAAAACTAACTTTTGCATTAATACAATAGAACAACGCTTTTAGAATCACATACTTACTGGTACATAACTTGGCATATCTACAGTGTAAGTAGGATGCAATTTAAGCCATTCAACTAAATCCTTGTTTTTTGGAGCATCCTCTCCCACCAGCCTGGTCCCATCCTCTAGATTGATTACGGGGATGCGAGTGTCTGGGTCTAATTGACCAGGAGATGGAATGTTCCTTGCTGGTAGGGCTTCCATATCTTCTTCAAAAGCTTTGGTCACTTCTGCATCCTCCTGAAAACAATAACACCTGTATTAATTCTCACTTCAAGGGAACAGCTGAAGAAATAATTTCAGGGACTAACTGAAAAGAAATGTTCAATATTTTGCATACACAAGAGTTAATGGAGTTTAAATATTCATACTATGTAAAAGCAATATCATTGCATTAGAGATTTTTGTAAATTTAGCATCTTTGAACAATAAGGAACATACAGGTAAAGACAAAGCAGTTTTTGTGCCTTTCTAGTAAATGTCCTTCAAGACCCTCCCTTTTCAACACAGCAAGGATGACATATTTAAGCCTCAAAATGTATCTTGTGAAATATATTATGTTAAAAAAAAAGAAAGTCATTTTGAAAGTAGGAGCTACAATTTGCTAGAGTGAAATCTTGACGTGAATATTTTGTTTGGTTCAAGAAGTAGTAACAGCTCTAAACAAAGAAAAAGCTGGTTGGGCAAAAACTGTATGTTACTATTAGAGAGAGTATAACAAGACTTTAAACACATTCAGGAAGTACCAGAGACATGAGAACAATTATGAGACAAAAAGGAAAAAGGTTGTGGTCTTACTACAGTCAACGATGTCCGTTTGTTGCTCATAAATAACAGATCAAGCCCTTCTACATTTTTCCTCCTTCCTCTCCTCCTCTTCATGGGCGGTTCTCCATCTATTAAAGAGCCATTTAGTAGATGCCTTGTGGGTGTGCGTGAAAGACCTGCTTGCAGCAGCTCCATTTGAGTTTTAAAGGCATCAGACACGGGTGTGGAGACATTAGGCAAGATAAACTTTGAAGTAACAGACGAAAAATTTGAGGTAGAACTTGTTGCCTCTCGTGAGGCCTTTGATAAATCTACAACCTTTTCTTGTCCGTTTTCTGAGACCACCTGAGACTCACGTAACTGGGCAACCATTTCCATAAGATTTCTCCTCTTAGCAGCTCTCTCAGCCTCAATTTCAATCTTCCTTCGTCTCCTCCTCCTCTGACGTGGAACTGATAAATTGAGTGCATCTTCCTAATGAAAAATGAGCATTTCCAAGCATTAGCAAAGCTCTGTTTGCTATGCTGAATCTAAAATAAAACTCCAAACATACAACTCTGAAATAAAGCCTTCATTTTATTCCAAGAAACACTTTTACCTTTCTCCTATTTTATTTAAAGACATGCTATTTTTTTCTATTATGCAGAAGAAGCACCTGCAAGATAAAATGTTTTAAGTAAAAAAGAGAAAGATGCGGGCTTGCCTTTGATAACTGAGGAGAAGCAGTGATATCTTCACTGCCACTGACACTGGCTTGACCAACCATGGAGAGCTCTGCAAAGCTCCTTTTTTGTAGAGGGCTGTCCACAGCTGTTGGAGTATACCCAGGTATGAGCCCCTGGAAATCAAACATCTGGCGCCTATTTACTGGCCACTTCCCTTTCAGCACTGCTTCACAGATGTTGTCTAATCGGTTGATCATTACTCGGTCCTGCATAAAGGAAAAGTATGTAATGAACCTTCAATGTAGAAGTCGCCTTTTAAACTCAAATGAGTATTATGACGCAATCCAGTTTCCAGAGCTTAAGAAATATGTTCAAAAACAACTATTCTTGCATGTTAGGATAACCTGATTGCCTTACAAGAAGATAACACACAATTGTATAGAATAAAACACCACTAGGATTTAAAAGCTGCATTTATATTGAGGGACAAGAACTAAAAACAGACCAAGTTTTCTGTGTGACAATGTACTAATTGAAAAATTTAACAGAAACTCACTGTTGTTTTACACTGCAAAACTTCAGTAGTTAGCAAAATCAACAGTTAGGAGGGGAAAATCAAAACACCTGCCATCAGTATCTCAAAGCTGCTGTTCTTGAGATCCAAGAGGCTGAATCTGAAATTCTGTCCTAGGAAGTGGATCCTCATTAGCGTCACTATTAATAAAGTTCAACATTATGAAACGGGCACCAACCTAGGGACATCTAATGAATGTCAATTTTCATTCCACGCCCATTATCACTTCAAATTTCACTGAAGCGTGTACACTAAAAATCTCTAATTATGTTTATTAGTCTACTTATGCTGAACCTATACAGATGAAGGATTTTCTGTTCTACTTTCACACTATGACTTGAATAAGATTTTAGCCCATGTTTCCAAAATGCTTCCTGAAAGTAGAGGAGTATTATTTGATTTTTTTCCATTTCAGTATTCAAGTACATTCTATGTGCCTGAAGTAGTAGAAACTTCCGAACTACAAGAAATACTGCTGGTTAGGGAATATGAGCATCAGTTAGCTTCCTGAACAGCAAAACAGTGCAAAAGCCACTAGCAAATCCCAGCAGCTGCAACAGACTGCTTGCTTTCCCCAGAAATAAGCCTATTAAGAGCAAGGTCCTCCTGCCATGCTCCCCCTTCCCCCCCCATCCCAAACCAGATGGCCCTGTTATGGTGATTAGTAAGCTTAAGACTATTACTACTTTATTTTTCTCTTTCCCCTTACTGCAAAGGAGAGTACTAAATTAAGCATGGATTTATTACAAGGTTACAGTTTCGAATTTTTAAAAACATTTTATATTAGATAATTTTCTGCATTGTTACCAAAATAAGGTACAGGTTTATCCTATCTAAAACTGCAGCTTATGTTTGCAGGATACCTTAATACAATTACATCTGTCAACATTACATAATGGCTTAAATCATGTAGGTCACCAAAACTCTTGTCTACAACCTCCTCACCTCACAATAAAGTGGTGATCTTAGAAAGTCTAATTTCTCAATGCTGCAGATCGCTCTGGAGACAAAATTCATAATTCAAAATTGTACAGTGGTGCAAGAGGTGGGATGCTGCTGACACAGTTATGGACCCTATGAAGAACTCATGTCTGTCATGTTTGTTGTTTTAATAAATGACACTGTTTTCAACAAGGCAATCTCTTTCATTTCCACTGCAAATTTGTATGAAATAGAGGCAAAAAGTGCTATTCCACAAATCATTCACAGAAAATAGTCTCTTGCCCATTAGAATTATCACACAAAGCTTGCTGTTATACTGAAAAAGACATATCTTTCTACCCCTAACCAACCTTAGGCCAGAAAGAGAAGGCAAACGTTCTCTCGTGAAGCAGCTGAACCACAGAGGGATCCCCGTCTTCCATGTAGAATCCATCGCGTGTTTCATCCCTTGCAGTACTCATAGAGGCATTGCTTTCTTCATCAAAATTCTTACCCTGAGAAACTGCTCCTGCTGAATAACAACCATGACCAGGCATTAACATCCAATGTCAACCTAACTAGACAGGCTAAGGCAACCAGGTTGGACACAACATTTTTAACTTGGGCTTTTGTTCAGTAATTACTACAGCAGAGCCTTAGCCTTCTGCATTTGGCACAGAGACCATGCTTATTGGCTCAGTAAGCTATCTTGAAAATCATCCCCTGGGCGGGAATACCCTGCTGATGCTGGATGGTTCTTATGAAAGCTTATCTAGCACCTGATATATGGAAGGGCAGAGGAACTGCTACATACAGCCCATCCCACACTCCATAATGGCACCGTGGGTGCCACTTACCAGCTGGCTACAACAGCTGTGGGACTTCATAGTTAAATACACAGAACTCATCTGACCAGTGCATTACCTTCAGGTTGAGAGGATTCTTCTGATTTATCATCATCATCCAGTTTCTCCTCTTCATCTTCTTCTGAACCTTTCTCAGAAATAGATTTTGGATCTACATCTGTACTCATTTCTATGTCTTTCAATTCACATTTAACAGAGCCAGGCTCAGCCTCAGCATCACATTCTGGTTTAGTGTCCTTATCTGCAATATCAGTCTCCTCTTTGATATCAGACTTTTCTTTGGCTGCTGGATTTTCAGACCCCTCAACTTTAGAATCTGTTTGTTCCGTAGTCTTTTCTTCTTGTACTGGTGTGGATGGGACAACAGGTGGTGTTTGACTGCAGCTGGCACCCAGAGGGTTTACAGAAGAGACAGTGTTTGCATTACCTGTCCCTCTGTTTTGAGCAAAGTTCTTGTGAGCCTCCAGAAAAGAGAGTTCAGGATCATTCAGAATGTGATAATCTGTCCTACTGACTCCATGTTTAGCAGCACCAATCAGTAAGTCTTTGTCATGTTTACCACACTCCCACCACTCTGGCAGGTCCAAACTTGGTTGGCAAAGTTTTAGCCTCTCCCCCAGCTGCGGGTGATGGAGAACCTGTTCACGGATTTTCCGCAACAGTTCAATGCGATATAAAGTTCTAGAAGCACGCTCTTCTGTGATCGGTTCGATCATTGTGGAAAGATCGGGTGGTTCTGCAATGACACCAATTTGTATTGTTTAACATGGATTAAATGTACACCCATTTCCAAATCGTTACACCTGGGCAGGAAGTTTCAACAGTCCCACTGTCAATAGTCATTCTGATTTCTACAGTCAGTTAAAACTTACCATCATCTGGTTTGACTGGCATTCGGCACACTCGTCTACACATATTCACAAAGCCATTAAAATACTTTTCCAAGCTTTCATCGGACTTTTTATCAAGCCTGGCAAATGCTCTGAATTGATTCCACTCAAATTGATGTTTTACAGGATCGAAAATAATTCCAAAAGTAGACACCACACGATAAAAATCAGCTTCTTCTCTTCTTGTCCATCTAGTCAAAGAAGAAGCAAGAGAAGTGAGGACACCGAATAAACAAGAATCCAAACATAGCTTAGATGCCCCAAACCCCGCTTAGTTTACTCTTTCAAAACAGAAGAGCAGTACTGGTGACACACAAGCATTTAAAGAAAGGTATCACTGAGAAACTCACTTTTGTCGTTTTTCAGTTATTATAGCTTCCCTTTCTGCTTCTAGTGCCCTCACTTCTTCTCGAGGCCGACGTCTCCTGCGGTCAGTCTTCATTAGTGCCTCTTGCCTCATTTGTTGCCTTTTATAGCTGCGCTGATAGGCAGTAATGAGGCGACGCAGACGGGTAGTCAGGGTTGAAGTGTTGGGCCAGTAGAGTTGGCCTAAGTCAGCATTGCTTTCACTGTGCTTGTCTAGAGAACAGAGAAGTATATGCGCACTGCAAGACCAACACTAAACATTTCAAAGTTTCTATGGCTATAACTGGAGTCCTGTTTTATCAGATAGGAACATGTGCCTCTAATACTGGTGCACAGCAAATCAGAAACAGGATAACCATTGGTAGGAGATAAAAAAATAGAATCAAATCATCCAACTCTAAGAACTCAGAAATGCTTGTGAAGCATTTAGACATAACAATCATTATTATTCAGTGTTATGAATGCAAACATATTATGAACACTGTAGGTATTTAAATTAATGCAATACATCTTGAAATAAGTTACTAAGAATATTATTCTACCTCTGAGGAAACACCTATGCTTATCATTTCCCACTTTATTATTCTCACTTAAACTTGGCAGTTTTCCTCCATACTGAGGAAACAATGAATCTGTAACTTCCAACATTATCTCAGCAAAACCATCAACGGCTGCATTACGAAACATCCGGTATTTATCATCACAGTTTCTACTATGTAATTAAAAATCCAGAGAACCATATTGTGGATTATTTAAAGACAGTAAATAATTGTTTCATAAAATGTGAAGCATGAAGAGATTTGGCAGTAAGAAGTTTACTGCGGTACTGCCCCAAAACACCACCTATCCCCTCATGGGAATATAAACAGTCCATCTTTCACTAAACAATTCCTTTTTTCCTTCTTAATTTCTTTGCTATAGCCTTACTTGAGTGTATTTCTATGGACTCCTCTTTGTCTTCTGGAGGTGAGTTTGCAAATTCCTTGGGGAGAAGACAGAAGTTATTTTAATTTTCAGTTTTGACCATATGTCATCATTTGAGAAGAAAAGTATGTCATTTCTCAAGCAGAGCAGCAAACAATCTTTGTAAGGGTGTTTATCTGGTAGCTCTCAAACTTAAGAACTGCACATTAAAGTAAATACGGAGAATCAGTTATTATTAGATATATTTGTAATTAGAGAAAGTTGGAAGTTCTTACATCAATTTCATCCTTGAAAGGAGTTCTGGTTGGCTTATATTCTGGATCTTCATCCTCTCTGTCAAATTCACCCCTATAAAATATTTAGAAGAAATATTTTCAAGAAGTATATTGTTTTTGAGGGGAGGCTGATTTTCTGGACCAAAGCAAAAAACCTACAAAAGCCACCAGTATGGTGTACCAAATTGCACATTTATATTTCATGCTCAACTGTGTAAACTATCCTATGTACTTTGTACATCATATGGTCACTTCATATCCTCAGGCAATATGTAAGTAAAATATGACATATGAACTCATGCCAACATATACAATGCCGATAAAGTTTATTAATTTTTTCATGTCCTCCTTACCCATCACCGCCATCTGCTAACATGTCTGTCCCTCTCTGTTCAGCAGCTATGGCCTTTGCATCAGGCATGCCAACCCGTTCCAGAAAGCACAGTGCTGGATCAGCTCTCATAGAATTGTACTTCTCATAACCTGCATGCAGAGCAGGAGACAAATGTTTTTTTAAAAGCTATGACCAACTGTGAATAGAACAGGTTTAGGCACTAGAAGTACAATTTCCTGGATTCATTTATTTATTTTTAAATAAAACAAAGGAGCTGTCACCAATGCTGCAACTTCATTCATGTAGAGAAACTGTTCATATTGGTATATTCGATCAGCACAGAAACATTTTCTCATCAATAACATTAATGAATGGAAGATAGTGAAGAAAGCATTAAATTTCATGTTGTTATAAGGTTAAGTAAAAACCTTTCACAAGTGAAAAACTTGAAGTTTCCTGTATGACTTTTGCACTAGTTCTCCACATTCAATACTTGTCTGTGGAAACACATAGATGTGAATGGAAACACACACACACACACACATTTTCTACAGCTCCAGCCCTGCTGGAACCCTCAATATAGGCTGAAAAAATGCTGTATACATGGGTTATACATAAGGCCAACGAACCTGTCTTATTAGGTTTAGGATGATGCATGTCAGTAAGATGACACTGTTCCCTGTATGGTTTTCAAACTGCTGTTTGCTTTTTTACTGCCCAAGTTGACTAGATGGAAAATGGCAGATCCCAACAGTGCACTGCAGGAAAATGATTTTTAGACTAGACTTGCCTCAGCTGAGCCCACAACACAGAGCTGCTGTACATAGGCAGAACAGCACAATTCAATTAGGATTTGTACTACAACACACTGCTCCTAACTGCTGTAGAGCCTCAAGCCAAACTGTAATCATGAAAGGTTTTATAAGCCATCATTCTCCCCTTTAGTCAGGCTGGGCTGCTGAGAATACCTCTGCGACCTCCAGAGAATTGGGATTATAATCAGGAATCGCTCACTGTATATATCATGCCAGCTCTGCATCCCCAGCCTTTCAAAGTTAACAAGGCTGCATCCCACTCAAGGGAGCCGGGAGTTCTCAACACTGACATTTGTGAAATATTGCTTGGAACAAAGCCCAGGAGGCACTTGTACAGATTAATAGCAGAGGTTAAGCCCACCGTCCACTTTGACACTGGTTGGCAGAGTTAGCAAGTGAAGCAGTGCTGGAAGCAAAGTTTATGGAGATCTATCTTACTATTTGGCTATTATTTAAACAAATATGGCTTTGTTTTATTTACAGCCAAGAAAGTAATGTTTTCTTCTCAAATGTTCTGCAAACATTTAAAAACAGCATCTGATATTTACAGCTCATATTAGGTTTTTAATGCAGGCAAGAAAAAAAGGGAGATACAAGCCAACAGTTCTTTGGAACAATACTTGTTAATATTATGACTGAACAGTCCTACACACTGAAAGCTTTACAACTGAGTTTTGTTCAGAGTGAGACATCACTTACCGTGTTTAAAAACTCCAATTAAAAGCGATTTATCTGCCTCCTTATCCCACCAGTCTGCAGGAACTTCAGCATGGAATGGCTCAGGTATCCATACATCTACTTCACTGTGAAGACAGCATTATACACATTCTCAAAGGTATTACTGGACAAAGATTTTAAAACAAAACAAACAAACAAAAAAACCAAACAAGGGGAAAAAAAAACACAAAAAACCCCCACAAAAGAACCCCAAAACAAAACAAAAAACCCTCCCAGGTGGTAAATATGAATTTTGAGGCAGAAAAACACCCTGAAACCCAACACAGAAATTGAAATACCCCAAAAATAATTAGGATGGTTAAACAAACAAACAAAAAACCAAACAACTAACCAAAAAACCCACAACAAAAAACCCCCAACATTAGGCTATTTTGGGAGTGGAATGGTTATCTTAATACGATTCATTTAAAGTCTTAGTATTTATTTCATTTTTTAAATTGTGATAGAATAATCCCTCAATATTAGCAGAACAGTAAATCCACTTCTGTCATTTCCCAATTGTTTCCCCCCCAAGAAAATTGCCCGCTGCGCTTGATAAAATAATAAGGCTGCTTGAGAACAGACATATAAGAGATAAAGTGTGACAACCTTTAAACGTTGCATTATTATAGTACTTGTACTTCATAAAAGCCAGTGTCATAAAGCAAAAATAAACCTGCACTTGCACTAACCTTGAGTCAGCACCCTCTAAGATCTTGTCTGCTTGGTCCCCTATAACTTCTTGTCGTAGATAGTAGAGCATGCGGACACGCAGCAGGACCCTGGAGAGGAAGGCAGAGGGGGGAAAAAGTTCTTAACTTCAGGACTGTTTGCCAACAGTGGCTTTTGGCAGCTGCTGCTGTTCATCCATCATCCTGCCAAGGCTGATTAGCCATGCTGTATGGTAGGCTTGAAGCGTGACAGATGGTGGCACATAATCACCTCTGTGTGGTGCTTTCTGCTGGCTTCCAACAGGCCTGCCTGGCAACTGCTTACACTGCACAGAGAGGGACCCAGCTCAGCCCAGCCTCGGCGCATTTCATTTAGTTCTACCTAGTGCAGCTTGTGAAGTTTAGACACGTACTCTACCACTGCCTCTGAAGTATTGAAGCAAGTTTGTAAACAACTGAGCAGATGGCTTTCAGTAACTGTTCTGCTTCATTATCTCATAAAATTTCCTCAGCTGCTGCCTTAATACCATTTTTGGAAGCACATCAGAAGTTGTAGGAATAAACGAGATATAAAATCTGGTTTTACTACCTTACAATAAACCCTCAATATGGAATGTCAGGTTTTTCAGATTATACAACTTTTTGCTTCTGAGAATGGGGGAGAAAAATAATCCCTCATTTCCCCTGAGAGATATTAACTATTTTTACTCTTTATAGTTCAAACTGCTATTTAATTACCTATGCACAACCTAACTGCTACAAGGAAGTGAAAAATCTTCATGGTTTATTTTTCCCTATTTCTGCAATACTACAGTCATTTGTGGAAGCACTGTCAGGTGTTGTGGTCACACTTGAAGCTGGCAGGAGAGAGAATGGCAGACTGGCTTTTCAAGGAGACTTGAAATGAGGTCATTTCTGTAGAAAAAGTATCTACCTGAAAATAATCCTGCTCTCCTATGTTTACCCAATTCAGGGCACCCCCTGCTGCCTAGTTCACAAAGTAAAACCAGTACAGGCTAAGATGGAGATTACTCAGCCTGCCCTCTCACTGTATTTAAATCCATCACGGCAACTGTTGAATTGCTGCTGCTCCTGGAATAGCAAGGGTGACCAGGGAAGCAGTAATCTGATCACCCACTTGCATGAAACATTTAGACCACCACCAGTTTTGAGAGCTCCTCATTAGAGACCTGATGCAACCAGAGCAATACCCGGTTTCACACGTGTTATTCAATCAAACCTCGGGAAGAGGAGGGATTTGAATGAAGGTCATGTCTGCAATTCAAAGCATGTCAGACATGCTTCTTTTTGTATGCACGGTAACTGGGACCAGTAAGGTGTCCGTGCTCCCTGTGTGGCTATGTAAATAAGCTGTTGAGGGTCTCTATCATCTTAGTATTAAGCAGTAACAGCTACTACACATCAAGCCAAAGAGGAGGAGCAGGAAATAAAACCCAAGATCAACCAAAAACCAGAGGCTCTTTGAACTGTTCAGGAGTCCTATGCATTAAACCAGCATACATGGTACATAAGAACAGGACACTAGTTCTTAAAAAGCCAACTGCTAGTAGTACCTTTTGAAGGAAATGACTCAGATTACTAACTGGCTTCCACCTCTGTTTTATTTTACCTGTGCTAAAGATGTGGCTTCTACAATTCATTTAGTCCTGGTGGATCTGGGAAGTGAAGGAAAAAGATAGCACCTGGAAACATGCTTGCACATTTACCAGTCTTTGAGATCCTTGTAATTGTTCTACTGTATTATTAAAGAGGCAGTATTTTAAAAATGAATTTAAGTCTGATCTGCAAACTGATACAACAAGTAATGAAGACATGCTACCTGAAAGGTTATAATAATGTTCCAGGAAAGAATTTTATTACTTCAAGAGCAAGTGAAGTATAATAACAGATCTGAATAACAGTTCAGAAAAGAAAATCAGAAAACCGTTTATTTGGAAGTGTGCTTGCTAACGTAATTCTATGAGTATCTGTTGTCATCAGCTGAGAATTAAGCTTGGTTAGCATTTGGAAATGAGGCAATAAATCCCCTAAATATGCCTTTCCTCCTCGACATCACACCCCCTATTGACAGGCCACAGGTACTTTTCAAATCAATAATTTCTTTCCAATAAACAGTATCAATAAGACACAGTACATATTCAAAGTAACAGTAATGACAGCCTTTCAGTAACACTGCATTACAATTGCATGGTATATATATAACAGTGAGTAGAAATTTAAAACCAAAACCAAACGTCCAAATTCCAAAAGCAAACAACCACCCCTCAACCCTAAACCAAGGTATTTTTGGGACAAAAGGTTCAGTGTCTATAATGGATAATATAGAAAGCAAAACTGAGATGGAGTCAAAGGAACCTGACATAAAAATAAGATATTACAAAACAAAAGCCAGAATACAAGTAAGAGAGTCTCTTAAGAGACATTCATGTAACAATTAAAAAAAAAAATAAATACAATGATCTTTATCCCCAAAAGCTTCCAGTCTAGTAACATGCTAGAATTTCAAAAATCAAATCAGGACAAATCAATTCAAGTAAGAGAATTCGGTGAGAAATTGCATCTCAAAGGAGAAAAAAAAATGTGAAGAGCAAGAGAGGAAGGGAGAGAAAGAATGAAGAGAAAAGATATGCCCACATATAGGTGAACTGCTACAAGAAACTCTGGAAACTGGATATATGAGTTTAACATCTGAAGAAGAGAACTTTAGGGATATTAGCCTGAGAGACCCCACAAGAAGCGTAAGAAACAAACAGCTTTTGTTTAAAGATAGCCAATTGTCAAGAGAAATAGACTTAGTGTAGGAATATAGTCTTATGGTAAAAATAATAACTTCATCTGATTCCATTCTTACTTAGTAAGTAGACAACAGTTTTCTGCAGAACTGTGCTGATCAGTCATAAAGAGCTTACAGAAGTATCCAGATATCTGTTAAGATGATTATCCCCAAATTAAAAAGTAATGATGGCCTTTACATCCTATTAAATGGCCTTGTGTTCTATTAAATATATCCAAATTACATTGTGGACTTTTCAGAAGCATGTAGTTAAAAAAAAACCCCAAACCTCTAAATTAGACATTTATTAGTACTTACTTATTACAGTGATGTTTGAGATGTTTCCTATAGCTGTCTTCTTGAAATAATACATCTGGATTACAGGTTGTGAGCCAATCGGCATCTTGCAGCATTGGCTGTGAACTCTGGGCTTTTACTTTCTTCCCTTTCCTCCCTCTGGGCACTGGTGCAGACAGACCTAGATAAAACCCAAATATTTCTTATACAATCTGAATAGAAAAACTCTCACCCTAAACTACATTACAAACATACGTTTAAAGCTAAGTATCACTGCTATTTTAATTACTTTGTGGGCAACACAACCACCAAAAACTGAACAGCAACATAATTCAGTACAGAAAACTGCAAGTAACGAAATCAACCAAAACTTTCATGCAAATTTAGGTGTGAAGACTTCAAAAATTCAGAGTGCTAGCCAGAAAATGGTGTTATATAAATATTTCTTGTAAAAACTCTCATGAATCTGAATGGCCGTAAGGAAACAAGCTTTCTGATTTATGGCAATTTAAAAGATACTAACTCCAGCAGTAGGTGCTAGTTAAAACTTATACAATATCTGTTTAAAACTGATTCAAGGAAAAGAACACTGCATTCTACAAAGTGTGTGAGGGAGACTTCCCCTTTAAGTACAGACCAAGTCAAAGCCCACCTTACTCATAAAATCTGACAAGATCCTACAACATGTCAGAATGGCTATAGTTTAAACTAAATACATAGCATGACTGAAGCAATTCTTTCCTATTTACTAGCATCATTATTTGATTGTGGTAGACATACCGGAATGATTAACCAAAGCTCGAGTTTGCCCATCTGCAGTTGGAGTGATCAGATCCCAGATGAAACTTTTGATATTTTCATCCCCTTTGTAATGATTAAGACAATACACCAAGATAGTCCGGCAGATGGTTTCCACATCTTGTTCTGTTAGCTGACGTTTATAGCGCCCGTGTGAGAGGATGTCAGTCCACCGACCCCAGCTATAAGAAAAATATGTTCAATACAACAGCCAGGGCACTGGTAATTTAATTTTTGACTTTCAATTTAACTCCTGGTACGAAGCAAGTTGGGACCTCCTGTGTTAGCACTAATGCATTTTGCATTTGCAGGTTACGTCAGGGAATTCAACCTCCAGCACCAAAGAGTTAAGAATGTTTATTTTACAGAACAGGCAATAAGTTCACTGCTCGTAAAGCTGCAATTGAACTACACTCAAAATAATAAAGTACGTATGTTTAACTCCAGTGGCCCCAGTAAGCTACAAATAGGAAACTCAACCAATTCCTACGATCATGGTATTTGGAGAATCACTCCTAGTTTGGTCCTGAAATCCATTATTAGCAATTGTTGTACACTACTTCCTAAAATAAAGACAATCATTCTGAAGCCCAATGTGTTCGTGACCAAATATAGCTACCTATTTGCAAAGAGATAATATTCAAATTGGCACATTCAATGGGGAAAAATATAAAGTATCAAATTTAAGTGGTGCCAAAATACCAGCATCTGCGTTGAAAACCTCTAGATTGACTGTTGATTTCAGAACTATATTGTTCTTTACAAATACACTTTTATTACTCTCCTCAACACTTAGAGAGATTAGAACTCGATAACTCAAGAATATTTATGCTATTAGAAACCAGAAACAAGTATTCCATCATCACAAAACTACTTATCATAGCAGTGAGCTCATAGCCATCTGAGAGACACTCAGATACTTTAAACTAAATAACACATATATAAACAACCTATATATATATCTCTCAACCAAAAAAATCTCACTGGCATGTATACAGCATAATGAGACAAACATTATACAGTAAGAGATGATGTGAATGTGTTCAAGAGAAGGATGAATTATTTACTACATATCATTTCTGTATTTTCACATGTTTAGCCACAATCAGTATATTTGTACATCCTTACCCATAAACCAACAAGTTCTTCTCCACTCTGAAACATTCACTTCTTGCGTAACCTTGTGATTTGTCCTGAGGCCTACGAGGCTTTGTGCTAGGCTTTTCTTCAGAATCACTTTCCAAGTCTGAAAACTCCATCAGTTCATCCTCTTTGACTGCACTGTAGAGTCTGGTTTGCTTTCTTACTCGTGGTGTATCAATAACTAGGTTATTCTAAAACGAACGTGAAGATGTAGAAATTTAGGAGGAGCGAAACATCCTCAATTTAATTGTACTGTAAACAGTCATAAAGCTCTTACCCTTCCATTTAGAGCATCAATATCCAGCTCAGCTTTCTTCGCCCACTTCTGCCAAAAATTAGGGTCATCCAAAGAAATGTCTGTCCTGTTCCCAGATGCAACAAAACTAGCCTAATAAATGTGAAAACACATGCATTGATTTCTTAACTACATGCTACAATGTATACCTATTTTTCAATAGCAAATACACTACTTAGAACTTATAAAATGGTAGCATCAAGAAAGAAAGAAGGTAAGCCTGGAAAATATCGATACTGGAAATACAGATTTCCAACATTTGCAAGGAAAATAGCTGAGACAAATACAGTGAAAAAATAAATAGACACAGAAGGCAATTTAATACTACTTCCATCTAGTCTGGTCCCATTTTATTTATTTTCCTCTGAATTTCAATGCACACCTTTGCAAATGTTGAGCCTTTTCCTTCAGATTCAATAGTAATTGTGTGTGTTCGCCTTAAGAGAATCTGATCAATATCCTCTTCACAAAACTTAGACCCTTCATCTTCCTCATCCATCAGAGCACCATATGCCCCCTTTCGAAGAAGATCTTCTATTTCTTTTTTAGAAAGCTGCTGCACCTGTAGCACACAAGAGAGGAGTTTTGGTTTTGGAGGTTTTTTTGACACCCCCAATGCATTCATCTGACAGCACAATCAGACTGATTGTCCTCTTATTTGGCAATTTAACAACAAACTCTACAATAACGTGGTGTCAGTCAATTAAACATTCATGCTAAAATCACCTTTTAAAGAAGAACACAAACAACAAAATTCTCAAAATGAAGTTATGCAAGTAGTTTAAACGACTTAATAATTGTCACTGAATCCCTTTAGCTCTGATGACAGCTGAACTCCTCCTGGGAGCAGATTTAACTTACTAACCTGACAAAAAAGCTAAAGCAAAGAAAGTCCAAAGCAAAAAAGCTACACCAGCAAAACCTAACTAGAAGAACTCCATGAAGTGCCAGGATCAACACAACGTAAAGGGTGGAATGACAAGAACGTATCAGGATTGAGGGAACAGGACTCCACCTGCCCCCTTTTGGCAATAAGCGAGCCATTAGATAGGCTGAGCCAGTTCACGTAGTCAATGCCCTTAATTAAACCTAATTTAAAATATATGCTCTACTCCACGTGAAAACCACTGTCCCCCAGCTAAAATGCAAACAAGCAAGAAAAGTGTAACACATTCATAGCATTTGTTGACAGTGCACCTTAAAATATTAATTCTCACCCCATTCGTAGCGTTTTCTCTTCCACTCATAGATTGTAGCACAGCCTTATCAAGGCCCAGCTTCAAGCTAGCTTTGTCAAACATTTCCCTTTCATAAGAATTCCTTGTTATCAATCTGTAAATTTTCACTGATTTGCTCTGCCCTATTCTGTGACATCGTGCTTGAGCCTGATGAAACAGAGGGAGATATTCAGTTACAGGTCACAAAAGGAAGAAAAGCAAAATTAAAATAATCAACACAGAGAACTTACTTTAAAAGTTACTGTTTTCAGTATAAATAATAGTGTTTATGCTTTCAAGAAAGAGATAACGGATAATTTGTCTTGTAGATGAATAAAATTTCACAGCAAAAAGGTGCTGAAAAATTTTCAATAAAAATAATCTCTAGTAACATTACCTGGAGGTCATTTTGGGGGTTCCAGTCTGAATCAAAAATGATGCAGGTATCAGCAGCAGTAAGATTAATGCCCAAACCTCCTGCCCTTGTACACAGCAGGAAAACAAACCTATCAGAATCAGGTCTTGAAAACCTGTCAATAGCTGCCTGACGCAAGTTGCCTCTTACTCGGCCATCAATTCGCTCATATGGGTACCTGAAAAATAGATGTTATTTTAGGGATTGCTTTACTGCAACTGGCATTCTTTCTTTAGAAGAATATGCAATTTTTAAATAAACTGGGAAAAAAAAGTAATATGCTACTATAGGGTCAAAAGAACTACAATAAACTAAGTGGCTTGGCTGTTCCTGTATCCACTAACTTCATCAGTAAAAGACATCCTACTTTGTCTTCTGCACCTTTTGGTAAAGAACAGACTTTCACTCAAAGAAATGAAATACACATTTAGGCCTAAGCTAAAAAACTCTAGAGCCACCAAAACATTTAACTGAGCAGTACACTAGGAGGTTTAAAACTCTCCATATGAGGTCATTTTGTATTCACTCGACAGAAAAATCTCAGTACTTGCAACTTACAGCTATTGACAGGCCACAGGTAATGACATTCATGTAACAATTATACTGAAAAATAAATACAGAAAAATAAATACAGAAAATACTGTAGTATTTGAATTTCATCCTTTTTCAATATGGATTACTCACAGGTTAAATACTGTGGCCACTGAGGGAGGCACAGTTTATTTATAATTGTATTATATTGTTGCTCTCACCGTCTTTGAATGAGGTAGTCTTCCAGTATGTCCAAGCAGCGCACCATCTGGGAAAAGATAAGCACCCTGTGGCCACCAGCCTTCAGTTTTGGCAGCAGCTTGTCAATCAGTACTAGCTTGCCAGCAGCCTGGATCATTGCCTGGAGCTGAAAATCTGGAGAGTCGGCATTGTGTGTTTCTTTAAACTCTTCCAAAATTTTCTCTTCAGCACCTGCAAAGATTGGACAGCAATACATGAACACTGCAGAGGGTTTTATTAATAAACAATGAGCTCGACTTCAATACCCTATAGAAACTGCAGGAATGTTTTAAGCACTATATGAATAAACATTTAATAAAAAATAAACATTTATAAAAAATATCAAGCTTAAATTTAAGGCAAACATATACACAAATGCAGCATAAATAAAAAAGTAACTCTGAGAATTCATTCCTTTTTTTTCCCCTCTTTTAAACAACAGTAAACTCTTTCCTAAATAAATTATTAGAATTATTCATGCACACAATTTAAGGAAAAATTTAAGAAAAAAAAAATATTTAACCCCCCCCATTTCAACTGATAAAATGGATTTTTTTTGTCCTTTTAAAAACGCAACATTAAAGAAAAGATATCCTATTTCTACAGGAAAATACAAGGAATACAAATACATGCCTGTGCCTCCAAAATCAGCTTTAAACACCCACATGACCTGCACCTGATCCTTCCATTATTAATTATAGAATCAAAATCCAAACAATGAAAAAACTAATTGGGGCAAAAGCAGCTCTGAAATTATTAGTTTATCTTCTATTTAGCTTTTTTTCTCACTGAATGTATTTTTTGTGTTCAGTTTGAAAAAGCTATCCAATGTATGTATTTTTTCCAGCATCAGTCAAAAGTTCTTTCTTGCCACTCAATTTGCCTATGAACGATATGCACAGCAGCATCTATTTACTTGTAATGCTCACTTGCACAAGACCTAGTTCAGGTTTTCTCTTCAACCTCTCCTATGCTTTTATTGCATTTTTTATGTCATTTCTACTAACAGTGGACAGTTTCAAGAATTATCAGATTGCTATTCTTGGCTATGTAAAAGGTTAAGAACCTTCATTCTAAGCTTATTTCACATCCAAATAAACCCTTTTTTGGAGCCATTTTTTTCAATCCCTCTGCCCTTTTTTTTTTTTTTTAACAAAATGTAGTTTAGAAAGTATTTCTAGTTTGTATAATATTCAGCTTCAATTCTTCTTTTGAATAGCACAAGGAAAGCTGGGAGGGCTGGGGGAGGGGGGGAAGAACAGCTTACTGCCAGGCTTCTGCTGAGCATCTCTCTCTCATATCCCAGTTCTAAGTAGATGCCTGTAAACAAACAAGGAAACGCACCCTCCCTGTGTGATCGCTGGTTCAGTGCCTGCTGTAATGCGGTGCCTTAACGAGACACCACCCTGAGCAGGCTGACTGACAGCTGCGTGCTACTCCACACACTCGCATTAACTCGCTTTTAAAGAACTTGATGGACTCTGCGTGACCACATTTGCAGATAGTTCTACATCCCTGGATTTTCCTTATTGGGATTTCCTGTTCCAAGCACTACTCATCCTTCATGGATTGCACATAAGAAAAATAAGCCCACATGAAAATCATGTAATCAGACACTCAAAGTTCCCTTCAATTTTATCACTTCCCATCTTTTGTAAAATGGGCAGAAATCTCCAATTTTGTACTGAACTTTAGCGATTTCAGGATACAGTAGGCTGTCAAGTAGTTCATACACAGTAACTCGAATGATCATTCCTAGATGCATCAATTATTTCTAATTCAACTGTGATATCCAAATTTAACTTTTACTACTATGAAACCAATATGGAAACACAGCATTTGCAAAGGCAAACCACCTAAGCCAAGCACACCACAACAAACTCCCAAACTGTTCTAATGAATGGTAAATTTACAGCAAGACCCACATCCAAAACAGACCATGACCTCCAAAAACGTGCTCTTTCAGTAACTCTGTCCTAGCTAAATGCCGTAAATGGCCATCCTGTCTTTTTAATTCCTACTTCAATTGCAATTAAGTCATGTACACTGAGCACCCTGTTACCCAAAAGTTACCTGATGCGGTACCTGCGGGTCTGTAACAATAGTTCCTATCCTAGCTGATTTTTAGTAGGGGATGAAAGGAAGGAATATGAATGTGTGTTAGGGTTTGGTCCATTAGGGAAATCAAATCCCCACTTCCACTCCTAATTAGGAGAGGCTTCCAGGGCTCAAGAGAGCTAAACAAACAGAGTAAGGAACCCTTCCAGTGTTCAACACCATAATGTATAAGTACAGAAGCATTCCCCACTGCTGGCTCTTGGAGACAGAGAAAGAGGAATGATGTATAAATACTTGGGAATGGTTGCTATGGAGAAAACAAGGAGTCCAGCTCTAAGAAAAATGACAGACAATGCTTTGCCCAAGTTGGTTGGAGAATACACAAAATGTAGTAACTACCTCTAGAAGCCTACTCAAGAGCCTCAGCAGACCACAGAACACATCTATCAATCAAAAAACAAACAAAAAAGACACTCTACATTCAACTCCTACCCTACTTCCATCACATAACCCTAAATGAAGAATATATAGAAGTCTTGCTTGCAACTCTTATGCAAAACAAAATATACAGTGTTCTACTTGGATATTCAAATACACATGCAATACTGCTTGTTCACAAAACCTGCACACTTGTAAGAAAATAAGAAAGATTCAGCAAAACTTTTAAAAAACCATTTAAGTCTCAAGAACAGAACTTGCTACTGCAACAAATCATTCATCAGAACATTATGCAACAGTAAGTACTAGCACAGCAAGACCTCTTAAGAGAACTACAATAAACTTGTGTCATCACACTAAGTACAAAGATGTTGATTATCAGTCAACAAAACAAAACCTTGGGTTCAGACAACTATAGGATGTATTTTCTGTCCTAGAACTACAAAGGGTGTATTTGTTTAGTTCCATCTCCACGCTAATAACAGTTGATTTATTTCTTTTTCCCCCTCAAATCTGAAGGCTCAACCCACCTGCCATGTTGCTGAGTGAGACCAAGCAAGTCCAAAGGTTCAAAAATCACAAAAATGTTATAAAGGCAAATGCATTCAAGAGACAAACCCACCCCCTTTTATTAGGGTAAAGATACAGTCATAAAAAAAAGCCCTTAAATTTTTTAAATAACCACCTGGACTTCAGCAGTCCCTAAATGACATTAAATGATACAAGCCTTCTGAGGAAAAAAAGATCACTGCTGTAGGCAACACTGCAAACACTACTCACAAACTCTATTTGACAAAACAAAGTACCAGCAAAATATTCACTTTATTTCTTTTAGCAAACAAGAAATAAGGAAAAATTATGCCAAGAAGCATGAAGTTCAAAAGCTCCTAAGTTGAACATCTCAAATTATTTTCTGATAAAGTCATTCTTACAATGGATTAATGTAAAACAAACAAACAAAAAAATCAACAAAAAACCCCCAACAAACCCTGCACCAGATCCACAAGGCTACTTTACTGTATGCTCATATGAGTTTAGAAACTGAGCAGCCACCAGCATGGCTGAGTTGAAGCACTTTGGGGTAACCCTGTGTCGTATCTCTTGAATAATTACTTGTGCGTAATTTCATGAATCAGTTTATGCATTCCCTCCCCACTGAAACAAAAACCGTCAAAGAAAAACACTTAAGTACTGCAATATGGAAATCATACAATTAAAAAAACTGAAATCCCATATGGCGCTCAAACAAAACAGTCTTCCATCATAAAGCTTATAACCAGCATTAAACCAACCATAGCATAAACCATACACAGTAAGGAAGAGGAGCTGGAAAACCAGAAATTAGTGGAATGCAACCCTGTACAGAGGCTTGTGTTACAACCTCAAGGGGAAGAACTGACCAACATGTACAAGTTTAGCATACTTCAGACAGCTCTAGCTAGCAGGTTCATCATCGGGTTGGTCACTGGAACAGGCTGCCCAAGAGAAGTGGTCACAGCACCACAAGTCAGAGTTCAAGGACCATCTGGATGACACTAAGCCATATGATTTAATTTTATGTAGTCCTGTGAGGAGTAGGGAGTTGGACTCAATAACCCCTATGGGTTCCTTTCAACTTAAAATATTCTGTGATTCTATAGCACTTGCCAAGGGTAATCCTGATCTAAAACCAATAGCATCACACTGAAAAGCAATCCTTAAAACCTAAGGTGACATTCATACTAATCTCTTTCTTACTAATTATATTAAGAAAACGAACTGATAACATGTGGCTATAAAAGGAGGCCTGGTCATGATTTCTTACCCTGCAACTTTTATTCAGAAATTTTAAGTCACTATCTAATAATGTTCTACATCAAGAAATTAAGTAGCAGCTAACTATAATGCTGAATAAAAAATTTGCCATATTCATGCCAGCATCCAACAACCTGCATGATAATTGAAGTCTTGTTTGTCAGAAACAGCAGAAAGAAAACTTAATAATACCAACACTAACTTTGTCAGGGCTAAGAAGCCGTGGAAAAAAGCACAGATGTCTGCAAAAGCAGTGCTGTCCTGGCAAGCTTATATCCCATATCTGAAAGTTTTTTTGGTTTTTTTTCCTACTTAAATACATGAATAAAGAAACAGACACACTAGAATAGAATTTGTACCTTAAATATCCTTAAATATATCCTTAAAACCATTTTTCAAATGAGGAGAAAAATACGAGGCCTACCATTAATAAGGTATGGATGATTGCAGCATTTTCTTAGTTCCATCATAGTGTTTAAAAGATTAGGTACATTTGCCTGACCTCCACCCTTGGAAAGAAATGTGAAATTCTTTTCAAGAATAGCACGATAGTATTTCTTCTGAATATTTGTCAGCTCAACTTCAATTATAGTTTCCTCTTTGGGGGCCAGGTTCTTTTCTACATCCTCCTTGAGACGTCTCAGCATCATTGGCTTCAAAATAGCTTGGAGTTTTTGCACCTGGAAAACAGATGTTTAATAAATAACCACATTAAAACTACAAGGCTTCAAATACTCATTTCTCAATTTCCTTAATTCTAAAATCCTTGTTTCCTACCTCAAATCCCAAGTAGAGAGCACTTGTAAAAAAATCTTTCCTCAGTGGTCTAGAGACTGAGTTCTGCTCATTAACTCAGTGACATACACACTTCTAAAGTCAAAGTTTAGTGTGTAGCCCTTCTGTTTAGTGATGTCTGTTTTTAAAAAAGACCTCAGAACTATCCTTCTAGACAAGGACAGTACGGCACACAAGTCATGCAGAGCTAACCCTGAGTACAGCTATATAAGCAAATCTGACTCTAAGATCAACTTTTGCAGTTCACTTCTAATCACTAAACAGTGTTTAATGCTATTTTCCCCCTTTAGAGATCTGCTTCTAATTATCTTCTTATTTCCCTAGTTTTGACATCCACTTAAGCAGAAAACTATTTAGGCCTGGTCTAAAAATGAAAACATTTTATCTTTAAGACTCTGATAATTTTTAGTGTCTCCAGGTTTTGTGGCATATACTTTAAAACACATCCTAGAGGGTGGAAGGGGGAAAGAAGAAAATGTCCATTTTCCTCAAAAAAAAAAAAAAAAAAAAAAGCAAAAAAAAAAAAAAAAAAAAAAAAAAAAAAACTTTCTTCAAATTTTTGTAAATTCCTTTACATAAAAAGTTTAAACATATTCCATACAAAAAAAAACCAGACTGGCATTTAGGTTGTTTTAGGTTGTCTCTCAAAGTACAAACCACCTCACTGCTGAACAGCTAATAATTCACCCTGAAACTGGTCATCATCTCCTGATCATCATGAACAAAAGATACTTTCTCCTGAATTCACATCATTTTCTTAGGAATAAGGCAACCCCAGGAGAAAAAAGATGTATTAGTATGGTAGGATGAACAATTTAAAAAATGCATGAAATAGGATTGCAAGGAATGGAGAAAAAACCCCAAGTCATTAACACAATCTGTACCATCACTTGCAAGACAAATCCAATTCCAAAACATCTTTGTGTGTCTATCAACAGAGAATGAAATTTTTCCAAAACCTGTTGGGCCAAGCAGTCCAGGCTCTAAATCCATTTATAACCAATGGCATTACTTTAGTAATAGTTCCTTGTCTGGCTTCTAAAGCTTCCAGTCATTTTGAGCTGGCCAGACAAAAGCTATGTTGAGCGTTCAGATATATTAACTCCAGTTCAAACACTGTATTAACAGGACTTCATGGCTTCTGGATCAGAGCTGGCTCACTGTCAATCAGGTTAGGGTCCATTCTGACTAGCATGCAGTAGCCTGCATCATCTGTGGAAACATATCCTATGATTTTGACAGGAGGTAAGGTGCTGGGGGAAGAGCTATTTTGTAATTTAGACTATTGCCTATGAAAGAGTTGCTCTCAAAGAAAGTCAACAAATTCAAGCAGACAAAAGCTAAGAGATATAAGAAATCGTATTTTCAGATAAAGAGAACAAAACTGCACACAAAAATGCATGCAGTTATTGTCATAGGTTGCAAATGGCCAAATGAAGATGCTATGTTTCAGTTAACTGCTAATGTTAAGGTGATTTGGCTTTTTAAAAAAATTTTTCATACATAAAAGGGAACATATTACATTTCAGATATAAAACATATTGCACTGTATATTGATTTAAGCATCTCTTATTGGATAGCTTGAGAAATCTGAGTCAAAGAAACCCCTCCCTCTATTTGCTGAACTGGGTTTCAAGTAAGTTCCTGTTTGCAAAGAAGTCATTGAGAAAACTCTCAGATGTTAATTCCGCAGAAGTTACAGAGGACAGTACCCTCACTGATGCTGATACTTAAGGAAGAACGTCAACTGACAAGTTAATTCTCTTAGGCGTATTTTCATCCAGTAAGCATTACAAGACACATGACCCCTATTTTTAAAACACTACATTTTAACAAAGGGAAGTAACTTTTGGTCAAAAACCAAACACTTAACAAAATGAAAACAAACAAAAAACCAGGGATAAACCCACCATGGTCTTCCAATAAGCAAATAAGTATTATTCGTAAAAACATGTAATGAAGATAATATGTAATTAGATGGATAAATTTACAATATCTAAGCAGAAAAGTAAGTGTGCAAGGTAAGCTTACCTGCTCTTCAGTTTTAAGATCCCCAAATTCTTGCATGAATGTGGTTTCTGATGGGAAGCGACCTGGTTCCAAGAAGTGAAGCAAGCTAAATAGCTCTTCTACTGTATTTTGCAAAGGGGTTCCAGTAAGCAGCACTTTATGCTCCTGAAAGGTTAAGAAATAGTTGCCTAGGAATTCATCTCAATTTTCAATGGAAAAATACACAAAATTCCTTCCTCTCATCACCATATGTCTGTCTTATCTTTGCTTCCTTTTCCCTCCCCCAACTACTTACAGAAATGTCTTGAAAAGAGTTTTATAACTGGTACTCTGGCCTCCCTTCAGCAATAGCTCAGAAAAATACTTCACTACTTCAAAAGTCCTCCAAGACACAAGAAGAGATTTTACTGATCCAGACCATCCCAGGTCTGTCACAAGTACAATGAACTTTAAATGGCAAAATTACAGGTGAATTTATACCATCACTTCAGTAAAAATCCATCAATTTACCACATGTCCAATAGACCTCAGTGCATTAATCTCCTCAGAGCAGGTTTAAGTTTCTAACACAATAAACCTGAAGCAGAGTTCTACTGTCCTACTAAATGTTACAGAGCATGAGATGGGCAGAGACTAGTAACAGTTGCATATTGCTTTACATGAGGAGCACAGAGAGGTTAAGCAACTAGCTCACAGTCTAATATGAATTTAGTAGTATAACAAGAACAGTGTGAGAAGTCCCATATCTCTATCTATTGCCACTACTATAAAGTTCAGCTTTCCTCTAATAGCAACATTAATAAGGACAACAAATTGTATACAGCATTTTTACAAACATAGTTATTAACTTTGCGTGACTGCATTTTCCTCACATTTTAAAAGAATCTTCTGACCACAAAAAAATAATTATTGGGTCCTTTAAGTAGTAAATACCTTTACACATATCTTATTTTTCCCTGTGTGCTTAATACACTTATTTTGTATACATAATACATAATTATGTCACATCAGAAACAAACTTACTTTTCCCTTACTTAGTCACTCTGAAAGAACATCCTTATGGCCACACAACAAATTAATATTAGAGCTGATGTTAATGCAGAACAGTTTAACTCTCATGGCTGAATTTGGTCTCCTGACCACATTATACTTTTAAATAAATGTCTGTGTGAAGAAGTGACTATGGGCTAAGTCACATGAAAGGAGAGAAAGGAAAGAACAAATTTATCTTGATTCTCTTAACGGAATCCACATAATTCTAGGTCTAAATCAATGAAAAAAACTTATTAAGCACCATCACTCCAAAACTGAAGGTATGCCTATGCTTCCAGGTATTTTACAGACTTTCTCATCGGCATTCCTTCACCCTCACTCTTCTTAACACTTGATGATTTACTTCAGAAGAAAACCTTTTATTTTACTTCTAAATTAAACCATAAATCAGAAGTTACAAAAATACAGATGTTCACACTGACCAGGTCCATCATCTTGAGTCCTTCCAAAAGCTTACAGTTCCTGTTTTTCAGCCTGTGGGCCTCATCAATGACCACGCAACGCCATGGAATGTTACGCAGCTCTGGGCAGTCAGTCAAGATCATTTCAAATGTTGTGATAATGGCATGGAACTTGTAGGACCCCTTTATCACACGACCCTAAAAAGAACAGCAAACATTAAAAGTAAACTCCCTGGCAAAGAAAGGAAGTAATTTGTTTCATCTTCAAAATTTACTGTTTAAAAATACAGAACAATACAATGAGCAAATTGTTCACTTAAAGTAAATTAAATCGTTATTGCTGACTAAACGAGGGAATACAAATGCGTAAGTTTGCTGCTGGCTTCATGATAGGTGTTTTTAATCCTGTAAAAAGGTCCACAGAACTACTGCACATTCATTACAAAGAAGTTATACAAGTATTTCAGTTGTAATTCATATGGATTATACTAATGCCTTAAGGCAATAATGTATTGCTGCAATATTCAAACAAGATTTTCAGACTTTGTCAAGAGAATTCTCTTTTTTCTTTAAAGACAAAGGTATGTGAAGGTCCTCCCAAACAATCCAAATAGGGCAGAAGTGCACTAAGGTTTCCTTTTTATGACTATTTGAATATTGTGCTCTCCAGTAATTTTTTTCCTGGTGGACACTTAGTATTCAAAACACATATAATTCATAGAACAGCTTGGGCTGGAAGGGACCTTAAAGATAATCTAGTTCCAAACTCCCTGCCATGAGCTCCGACACTTTCTACTCGATCAGTTTGCTCCAAGCTCCACCCAACATAGCCTTGAACAATTCCAGGGATGGGGCATCTACAACAACTCTAGTAAACAGCTTTGAAAGAAGCAAATATCTGAACACTTAAATGGAGAATGCATACAATTCCATAATATTTTTATATATCTGTGTTAAGCAACATTTAATAGGACAATTAACTTGATGTCTGGCATCATATTCACCATCATTCATTGAGAGTCTTATTTTCATCACTGATACAAAGAGTCTTTACAAAAAACCCAGCCTGAATAAACTTTACTTATGAACATGAAAAGAGCATCTCTGTGATGTTATGCTATGCTCCTTCCCAATGCTGTTCAAAGAAAAATGCAATTTGGTAACTCCGATGTCACTGGGTCTGTGCAGAAAAACTGTCTCTCTAAGGATGGGCCTCACACAAGTTCAAAGCCATTCTATGTTTTCAAAGCAGGACTATGTCAGGGGTTGTATACTGAACACATTTCAAAAGAAACAGATATTTTATAGTAAGGTGACCATTTCTTCCTTTAGACCTGTGCAAGACTGAATCCTTTTATAAGTGACCTGCATATAATCCTCTCCAAACCTCAGAGACCAGAACTAGCTACTGATTCAATAAAATGACTGGAAACCTGATATCCTGAACTCTGCATTAAATCTGCCTTCTTGCATCAAGAACATTTCAGAGGGAGTAATGACCTGCTCAACAATGCTTTCTCATGGCATAGTCCAGAAACTTTTATCTTCTTAGGGACAAAAAAAGTTGCTACTTAACAAACAGCAGATGAAGTTAGACTAAGTGAGCAGCTTTGAAAGCCAGCAAATTGAAATGCTGTAACCTTTTCATGAGCCAAGTAAACTTCCATCACAAACAAGTCAACTCCTTCACAGTGCTCTGTCATTAGCTCTATTTGGCATATATAGTTTTCCTGATCTTAAAACAGAACTCCTTCTAAGAGGTAGAACACTTCAGAAAAGCAAATGTTTTATTTGATATACCACCCAGGGAAGGCTGCCTAGAAGGACTTTTCAGTTATATTGCTCAAGAACAGACTTCTCTATGAGAATCTCACAAGCAGAATATCTCTGGTAATACCATATCCTTATTGGTGAAGTCACACCACTGCAAAAACTTATTTTGTCATTGACAACTCTCTAGCATTTCACAACAACTTGACTCTGGTAACTGGTGTTGACTCTGAAAAGCCACACTACTGCAGATGGGTAGGTGTTTTATATGCATGCTGTCTCTTGTTATAGCCCTTCAAAGCCACTCAGACTTTCTCAATGTTCAGTTGTCTTTTTGAGAAACAGCTCGGCTTGAGAGGCTTCTTTTCACATTAAGACCTAAAAAGCCAAAGATGCTGATGTCTTGGTTGATGTGTTTGGCAAGGGAACTAGAAATGAAACTGCCAAATCCTGTCTTCTTTCTCTCCTCTGTCTTGTCTCCCATCTTACGCCCAACGATGATACTTTAGAGAATGCCAGACTGAACAATACATGGGGACTATTTTGTCAGAATATGAAGAGACCTTTTTCCCCCCCCTAATTCAGTTTCTACCATGCATTTCACAGCTGACACCGTCTTACAAACAATGGAACACAGAAGGTGACACATCTAAGCTAACTGCCACCAAAAGGATGAGTTCAATCCCTTTCTCCTTTATCTGCAAACGTAGCAATTGTCTGAATCTCCTCTTAAGCCAGTTCAGGGAGCAGAGCTAGCAGAAAATGATTTATTTTCTCATTGCCATGAGTGCTTTGTCATTACTCACTATGGGGTTAAATGACTGCCATGCTCACTGCAAGAGGCAAGTTAAGAATATGGCAAAAGGGAGACCAAAACTTTCTCCAGCATCTTGCTGTAACATCCTTTTAGTTGCCTTTAGATCAATGAAACAATATCGCCAAAATAACACTAAGAATCTGCACAGTAAGGGGGATTTTTCTGATGACATTCCCTCAGGTTTCATGCTAGGTAACTGCTGTGGAAGAACATGCTGAGAACATGCTCAGAACAAGCAACGCTTAAATAACAAACAAACATGTTTTTTAACACAAGAAACATTTCAGTAGAGACAGTATTTGTATAAATCCAATTTTTTAATGTATATCAATCTCTGCTAAGAAATTATTTTAAAAAATTATTTCAATTCCAGTTCATTTGCATACTATACATCTAGGTAAGAAGCTAAATGTGATAATTATAGTGAGGAATATCACAGAATCATAGAATGGCCTGGGTTGAGACCTTATAGATCACCTAGTTCCAAGCCCCCTGCTGTGGACAGGAACATCTTTCACTAAACTGGATTCCTGAGTTTCATCTAACCTCGTCTTGAACAATTCCAGGGACGGGGCATCCACAACTTCTCTGGACCGTTAGACCTCAGTGTAGCAACTGTTACTCAATTAAATCTTTTAACAACCAGGTATATGATTTTGATTTGAAAGTTTCTTTGATAAATTGCTGAGATGATTATTGTCAAGACCAAACAGATGTAACATCTAACCAATATAAATTACTATATGGTTTTCTACTATATTTAAGTACGTGATTCTATTTCTGTTTGTCCTAACGGCATGTCAAGTTGTGCCACAGTCATCACCTTCAAAAGAGTTTTTAATCAGTTCTTTTCCTGTAAAAGCATATTTTATATCCTGCAAACACCCTCATAGCTTTGCTCTAAGGCTCCAGTTTTCCAACACTCTTTTTGAGGACAGGAAGTGAGAGCTAAGCAGGACTACCCACCACATTACTGACAAAGAAAAGAATGCTGTAACTTCGCTCATCCTTATTACAGATTTGTTTCCTCCTACACACTAGCCCTTTTCACCACAGTCTCACAGTATGAACTCATATTTAACTGGTCGTGTGCCATGGCACAAAAGAATCTGCATTTGTCTTACAGCCTTCCCAGGGCTGAGCTCTCTGCCTACAGTAAGAATCTTCATTCCTTGTCCACAGATAGCCCTATATTTAGCTATTATTGTTAGCTTGGATCCCATTTATTAAGTAATACAGCTTACTCTGTATGCATGAACTGTCTTAATTATTTACCACTCTCCCCCACCACCTTTGCATCATTTGAAAACTTCCTCAGTAATGATTTTATGTTTTCTTTCAGGTCATTGATAGAAGTGTTACATAGCTCATGGACACAAACCAATCCCTAAAGAACTATGCTGGAAATGCAAATCATTTCTCATTTACAATTACATCAAGACATATCAGTTAACCAGTTTTAAATCCACTTAATGTGTGCCATATTGATTTTATATCCTTCTAGTTTATTAATCAAAATATCCAGTGGCATAAAATCAAATGTTTTACAGAAAATCTAAATGTATGAATTCACCACTATCACTTCCTTAAGCTCAGTTGAAAATAATACTCCACAATATATCAAATCAGGTTGAACTTCCACTCTTTTTATTTTTCCTCTTAAGTGAAGAGGATTGTATTGTTTCGCAGTATCATTCAATGTACGCACTTTATTTTCCCCCAGTTCTGTTTACTCTGAGCAAAGCCATGCACTTAAGAGTAGAGGTCTGTTGCTCTTCTTACCTTCTGCTTCCCAAATAATTTTTTGTTTCTACCCCTAATCTTTTCTGTACCTGCTTTCCCTCACTGATAGGAACTATTCAACCTGAGCACAGTACCACAGATTCAAAATATACTCCAACTTACAAAATTTGATAAAGAAGCATCAACAAGTCTAATTTCTGGAAGCAGGTCTTTCCTGGAATGGTAGGCAAAGATTGATTTTCAAGCTTAGTTCCAATTAAAGTAGTTTCTCCATTAAGAATCTTTTCTGCCAGCTCTCCTCAGGAATGCATAGTAACAAAAACCTTTCATGAAACAACGAATCTTAAACAAGAGTTGCACCATCCCTTGGTGCCCCTCTATTTCCAGCTGATCTATTGGCTGCTATTAAAAAGCACTCTCCTTATTAATACACGTATCTTCTTTATTAGCTAAAACGTCATATATCAGTACTGCAAAACTAATTGATGCTTAAATTAATAAACAACAGTAAAGCATATACAAAAAAGAGAAGAAAAAAAAATCATGAAGAGCATTTACCTGTGGATCTTTGAAATACATTTCATACAACTGAATGGTCCGTCGACTTGCTTGACTCCCATGATACACAACCACATTTAACTCTGTCCAGGTGCGGAACTCCCTTTCCCAGTTGGGAATTGTGGACAATGGTGCAATAACCAAGAAAGGACCATGGATTCCTTTCAAATATATCTCATAGAGAAACGTAATGGACTGGATAGTCTTTCCCAACCCCATTTCATCTGCTAAAATGCAGTTTCGTCTGAAAACAATTATAGAAACAGTCTGAATGATTTATTCCAAACTTAAAACATAGAAAATCAGTAAGAAGATAGCCTGAATAAACCAGATATTTCTAAAATTGCAAGTTTACACTGAAAAGACATCATAATCTTTTTGCATTTTAAATAAATGTTATGATTTGTGATGCAATAAGCATGGATATATCCCTTCTGTGTACCTCTCAAGTTCACAACAGGAAGGAAGGGGCAGCAGGGGTATGCATGAACCCAAAGCATTTGCCACAAGAATCTATTTGAAATATTCATGCTCCACCCCAAATTAGTTTGTATACAACTCCCACAGCAAAAAATGAGACATGTAAGTGATTCCAAAACCTCAATTTAGATGATTACTTTAAAAGGTTATTATTTCAAATAAGCTAGAAAAGCTTTTCCAAAGCAGGATTCAGCAGTAAGCAATGTTTTACGTACGTGTTGTACCAATTGAAAAGAAGCCAGTTTACTCCCTCCAACTGGTATTCCCTGAGTTTGTTATTGTTTTTATACTCCCTGGAACTCTCCGATTTCTTCCAGTCATCGGCAGGAGGTCTCTCCTGTTTCAAATACAGCAAATCCCATTAGTGGTTTCTAAAAGACCACATTACTTTACTATTTTCAAATAAAATCCTCTGTATGGAGCCAATTCTTACCACACGCTCCATTTCTGGCTCCCTAGACATCAGTTTCTCAAATTCTTCGATCTTGGCTTGGTCGATGTCTTGCTTGAGCTCCCAAGTGCTGTCTTCATAAGGAAGCGAACACCATTTCACCAGATAATGTGTTACAGGCTTTGTTAAGACAAAAATAATATTACATCACAATATAGAAAGAGTAAGAGTGTAATCAGTTTTACAGGAGATCTGCAGGCCAGATTAAATTCAAAAAGCTTTACCAGACCTGAATCAGCCAAAAGGATAAGCAAACAGCAGGCTGACACCTTGACAACCTAACGAAGTAAGATTAGAATGTGGGGAATGCAGGCTCGTCACTAAAATGAGCACACTACATTTGAAATCACTGAGGTTAGACTAAAATTTAGAAGTAAAGCAACATTAATTTTCCAACCCTTACAATTTCTATGATTTACTACATACTGAAAAAAGTCAACCATTCTCTTTTATCAGTGTCATCAAAAACTTCCCAGCAGGCAATTCAACCACTGCCATTCACTCACTGATAGAGCAATATGGAAACACTGGCATAGCCAGTGAAGCTTTCTATTCTCCCAGGACCAAAAAAGAATCTCCTGGAAGAAAAAAAAAAAATTATCTTGTTCTGCAGAACAAGTCATTAAAAATGAAGAAACAGTGAATTCATGAACTCTTCCCCAACAGGTAGTCCAAACCGTGTCTAAACCATTATGACACTTAGCTAAGACTCTTTCTTGCAATTTTCATTTAAATTCTGCATCACATGCATGAATATCATATTCCTACTGTATTAAGTACCGCTCCTTTGTTGTTGTTGTTTGGTTGTTTTGCGGTGGGTTTTGTTTTAAATATAAGTAACTTACAAGAAATTTGGAATTATCACTTAACTTCCTTTATTTTAGGGAAACTGCTATATTAGCCTATGTTTTCTCAAACATGTTCCTATTTTCTACACATATATACTATGGTAGCTTTTGTAAGTGTTTATTATATTCACACTTCTAAACAATAAATCCTAAACACAGTGTCTGTATGACTACAGATGCACTAAAAGTTTTGTTTACCTCTCCATTATCATCTGTGCTACGTGAAAAATCCAGGATTCGATCAACTTCCACATAATCTGGATTAAAAAGCTCATCATCAATCTGTTCAAGGAGAGAGGTAAAAATACAAAAGATATCTCTATTAGCCTTTCTTGAGAGGAAAAATGATTATATATTTCACCAGGCAATAATATTTTGGGTCACGGTGACAAAGAATTTATATTTGGCAAACTTCAACATGTTAATTGAAATGCTACAATTCAGCAAGATCATTCCCCGTGAGGGAATCAGACTTCTCAGACTTTGTTAACTGGGCCTCTTAATTACTGTGTGAAACCTTTTACTGTGAGAGAATGTTTAAGAATATTTTAAATGAAGTGTGAAATTACAATTCACTAATGAGCAATCGAAAAGGCTTATGGCATGCAATGCATTTAGCATTCTTGAAAACTACAGCTTGCAATAAAGAAATTAGAGCCTTGTACACAAAGTGCCTTTGGATTATTTTAACTACAGGAATTGTCTTAAAGCTTTATAAGCAAGATTGGAAGATTATTATTTCAAAAACAGAGAAAAGACAATGCATACATACACAGTTTCTCCAAAAATCACAGTTTGTTATGTTCTTTCTTATTCCTTCAACACCTTATGGGATACTCTTGCATACTAAAGCACTGTGTTTAATTTTATGTTTTTAAGATCCCCTCCAACAGAAGAGACAGACAAAAGGACTAAAGACCATGTACATTTTAAAAGCTTTTTCTAAAGCAAGAACAAATTCCAAGTATTTACAATAACTTGTGATCCACTTGGAAATAGATAAAAAAAAAGAATATAGAAGCAATTCCAGGTGCATTCACTGAGAACAGATGAAAGTTTTTAATTTGCAACAGGTTTTGTTTGGTTTGAAAGATACAGTAAAATAAATATAAATAAATAAATACAGTAGCTGATTAACCTGATTTTTTTTTTTTTTATGAGACAGCATTTTACTGAAAGGTAAGCTTTCAGAGACACAAATCAGCAGATCTGGTCTTTTATTGACAGGACCCCTGTCACATTACTGCTTATGGCTCTAAGTGAAATTAAATTGATGATAAAAAGCTTAGAATCCCTAGTGAGCAGCAGTCCATAACAGAGAAAAATGGGATGCATTTTTTCTGGCATAATCAGCTCCTGAGAAAAGAGACATGGCTCTGATTCAGTCATGCTTACAAAGCAAACAACTGGCCACTCACTTTAAAAATAATCAAAAAAACCCATTAGAGGAAAAAGTATACAGTCAGGATAGATCACTTGAGTTTCATAGACTTGCAAGACCTGCATCCAGAATGGTTCTGCTTTATACTAGAATAAATGCTACTGATATATCACACAGTTATTCAAAATGTTCTGCTTGTATACAGAACAAGAACTCATAAGAATATTCCTTAAAACACCCAAAAGAATTAAACAAATCATACTTCTGAAAGGAATTTGTTCTGGCCCTGTTTTGCCTTAAATCGCTTAATCTTCTGCTGAATTCTCTTGTCTTTGTCCAGCTCTTCCACAGATGCCCACTGACAGTGAAGGTAAGAACTAGAAGACGAAATAGAAAAATCTTACTCAAAACACTGCTTCCATTGCAATCCTTATGTATCCCACTAGTATAACTAGACCTTTCCAGCATATTTTAGTTCTATGCTTGGAAAACTGGACACTATCTTCTTTATCATACAGGTTATTAACAAATCATCATTACTGAAAGTAATTATACTTACTAATAGAGAAACTTGTCAGGAAATAGAAACAACTCCCACTCAAAATTTAAATATATACCCTTTACATTTAGTGTTTGGCACAAAGCTAGGATGATTTTTATTGGGTATACTTAAAACTTAAATATAAGACATTTATCATAAATGTCACTATTTAGCAATATATTCTAGCAAAGGGTAGGGTTTTTAGAAGTTAATGAAAATATGCAAACATTTTAAGTACTAACACACTATATAAATTTTTTTTGTGAGAACAGCATTGTAATTACAAGTTGGTTATTGTAGTTAATTGTAGTTTTAAAACTGACAGAAAGAAAAGAAAACCCCTTGTAAATGCAGCTCCATGGTAATAATTCCTCTTTAAGAAAACACAGAGTGAGGAAAAGCATCTCTGCCAAACTGACTTTTCCCACTCTACAAATTTAGAGTCTGTCAAAAGTTTTATTGCTAAGACATGAATAGTTAATAAAAAAATTACATGTCTATGTTAACAGAACTAAAAAATTACAATTAAGCAATTAAACATCATACAATAAACAATATAGTGCAAAAGGTACAAAATGACAGCATATTTAAAGTGAAGTCAACTATATGCAGTTAGCTGCAAGAAACTCACTTTCAGCAGATTTCTGTCTCTCAGATAGAAAATTCGGTAAAATTAAACAAGATATGCTACTTTTCTACAAGAAAAGTGAGCTTATCCAGTTCTGAAGTATTTTATTTTAAATACTGATTGCACTGCAGTTTCAGAGTCCAGAAGTGAAACAAGCTGCTGCTCTCGCCACTCTAACATCCCTCTTATGGAGGGACAATGCTCTATCAGAATACTGAAAGCCATCTCCTTTGTTTGTTATCTTAGACATTTTGTTGAATACAAATCTTGTTTTTGAAACAACATCAAGGGTTATTCTTGAGTAGTTTGCACACACGTTACCATACAGTTGCAGTTAGACCTACTCAGTTACATAGGTATGAGCTCATGAATCTGCATGCATAACAGGCCTTAAAGCTTTTAATAGCAGAGCAACTTCACCTATGGATTTAGTTTTGCAGAGAACACAAATTAAGACAACACTATCAAACCCAGTACCACCAGTGCAAGGTATTTCCCTGTTTATTTGTCACTGTTTTGGATTAAACATTAGATATGCTTGAAGTTCAATAGTAACAGTTACATCAATTACAAAACCAGTTTCTGGAAACTATTTGGAAGTTACGTGAACTTAAAGATAGCAATCAAACTTATAACTTTACTTACAAGTTTTTGTACTTTACATAGAATTCCTCTATTTCTACCTCCTCTCCATTCTCCATCTATAAGAAAAGAAATGTTGAAACACGAATTAAATCTCTAAACAGCCCAATTTATAAATGATTAAAAGCTATCTGAAATATGGAATAAGGTCCCTGCATAGATACACAAGTGGAAGTGTAGGAAAAGGTTGTGGGGGAGGACATGGGTGAGGAGTTTCCTCCAGCTGCTTACCCAAGTACATAGTGCACTGCTTACTACAACTTCCAAGACATGAATCATTTGAACTCCTCCCTAACCACATGCAGCTTCATTCACAACCTCACCCCAAATCTGGCTTTCTGCCAAACCCACAGTGTTAAGTAGAAGCCAAGTGTACCATTTTCTCAGGCAGCAGCCAATTAGCAACTGCACTCCTGAATGCCATATGTATTATTTTTGGCTGGCTCATGGCAACTTTACATTGTGGGTTTTGTAATGTTTTAAAAAAGAGTTTTAAAAGGGGTTTATTCCTCCATATAGTTAATAACTCCAAACAAGAAGCCATATAAAACTAAACCTTATACCTCTGCTAGAATTTTAGTGCATCAGTGTTCATGGCTTTAGTTTTACTCAGTGGTGCAATTAAATTCACTCAGGCAAGATGTCTCACATACAGAGCAGCCAAATTAAATTAACACCCAAAAACTACATTTAAAGCAAGGTTAAAATTGTGATATAAACCAGCAAAACCAAGGGCATTCAGTGCTAAGGGTTGAGACTATCCTTAACTCATCCCTAGTGCCAAAGTATTGCATAACATATGGCATGTAATACTTTGCTGAATTACTCCTGAACCCAGCCATAGGACAAACTAAGGACAGTGCACCAGGCACACATTTAGAATTCAGTTTATGTCACAACATTAACGGTTTGTGTTTACTAATGAACTTTGGAACAATTTTAAATAGAAGAACATTTTCTGTTTTACATACTTTATCAGGGACAACAACATCTGTAATAAATATTGTATGCAGCACTAAATAGACAAAACTGTTGACTGTTGTGTAAGTCAACACTCCTTGTATTTATATATACACATTTTAAAAAGAGAGAGAAAAAATATATATATACACAAGAGAAACTACGCTAAAACTTGAATTGTCTCCTTGTAGTTGCTCACGAGATGTTACCTCCACAGCAGTGCAGTTAAGGAACAACAGTAGCAACTGCATTAAACTGTGCTCTAGCACAGTAATGTTCATTCATTTCTAGTCCCTGATTCACACAGTATTTCTTTGCTTCCAGATTAGCCAGGGATTTTATCAGTTTAGCATTTATAGGACTCCAGCACAGTCTGCTTGCATTCCTTTCTAGAGAGAGGAGCAACACCAGACTTCGACTGTTTCTCCCTAAAGAAAAGGAATAAGATAAAGTATTCCTGGTACAACTTCTTGATCTCCTTGAATCCTCTGTCAAAGAAGATAAACTGTCCAAACTCAACCCCTAAACACAGGGAAGAAATTTCTCTGCCACTTACAAAGCCACTGTCAAAGGAAGGAACCTGAAGACCATCAAGATTCTTCTTTAAACAAAAAATTTAAAAGAGTCTTTCTCAAGAAGGTATTCATATTTAGAGATCAAAACTGCTTTGAAAAAAGCATTAATAAATGAAGATCATATTATCTGGAACTTATTCACTGCCCCGAGGCAAAACTGGTCTTTAAGAAGTCAACTCTAATTTTAAGACATTAAATTCTTTTATTTTCTAAAATGTACTGCGGCCAAGTCTCTTTGATTAGTGTTAAATCAGAATCCTCTGAGATCCATCAATCTTACAATGACAACATGGTTAAACACCTTTACATAGAGGTTTCATATTAGCCAATTTAACTCCCCTCAACAGTATTTCAGTCAAGCATATTTTCTGTCAGCTGCCAACTTAATAACAATAATTTACAATGTAGATCTTGATAAATCCTGTAACTCTCACAAGTAAAACATTTTTGTATTGTCTAACAGGTAATAACTGGTCTATGTTATTATATGTTCTATGAGAATGAATCAAAGATTCATTTAAGTAAAAGGTATTTCAGAAAAAATGTTCTTAAAATCTTAGTCTGGCATTCAACACTTATGCCCTCCTCCAAAAATCTAATCAAGTTCCAATTGCCAGCTCTCAAGGAGGAGTTAACAGTGCATCAGTTTTGGATACATGAGACAGCAGCTTATGACCCCAATGTCACTGTCCAACCCCCACTACATGTACATTTACATTATCCAGCTAAAAAGGTGAGAAAGAACATTTACGCAAAATTCTCCCAAAACTGCTTACAGAGACATCCTCAAATAACACACAGCAGACCTGGGCAATGCAGGACACTTCAAATTATCACTGCCAGCTGCGACCAGAATTGACAATCTGACCCACAGTCTCTGCAGATAATTGAGTAAATAAATGATCCCTTCCTTCAAGGAATGCAGGGCAACACATAACAATCACCTCAGTTGATACACAGCACTAGATTGTAAACTTATCAGTTTGAGGAAGAGATGTAGGTGTTGTACACATTTCAATTAGATCTAATTCTCACATATACTGGTATACATTCAGATGTGTAACATGCAGGTATAATGTTGTACAAACTCCACATCTTTCCATAACGTGTGCTATTTGTGCTGGATAACATATTCAGCTCTAGACATTCCTTTTCAAAGTTAAGATGCAGAAATTTAAAAGGGATTGTATAAAAAATTTCAACATACGAACTTAAGACATTAGGTTTGGAAAGACAGTGTTACATATACTTAATGTTTTCTGCAAGAGGAAAGCGTATTCAAGGAAATTTAACATTCCACGTTAAGGACAACAGGGGAAAACACTGCTTTTATACTTCAAACATGAACTAATTTATACCTTTTACTCTGCATGTTTCAAAAATGGCTGCAAACAGAGTACTGCATCCTATCTGGTAACTCCACAACCAGACTAAGACTATTTCTGAGAAAACTAGCATGATTTTATGATAAGAATACTGCTCCAAAAGCACAGTCATGATCTAACGTCCTTTACCTGAACGCAACATCTTTGTTACAATCTAATCCACTGAAAGGTTTCCTAGTGAAGCCTTTCCTCATGTTTATTTTATGCACTGGTCCTGATCGCAGCAATTTTACTTTGATTAGTAATCTAACAACCAGGGTTTTGATGACGTTAGTAAGAGTGTAAAAGACCTTTAATAAAAGCACAGTTGGATACTTCAGATGTTAAATATTAACATCCTGAAACCCCTTTTTTTTTTTTTTTTTTGGATTTTGAAGAAGTGGGTTGGGGAGAAGAGCAGGGAAAGAAGAGGCACCCCTCAAACCTGCAAATACAATCTATAAAAAAAACATTAAAGAAAAAGCTCAATATAGAGCTTGCCTCCAGCAGAGCTTGCAATCAAAGACATGTAGGCAGCAGACCAACCACTTCCCACAAACTGCAGCAAAATACACACTCCCCATGAGTAATCACACCTTTGTTTGCAGGGGAGAGGAAGAAGACAAGAATAATTGGTGAAAAACAGCTTCCAATGTAAAGACATTTATGAAAAGACCACATTCTCCTCTCTTGCCTAATAGACCGTCAGGACAACTACTTACTCAGTTTATATTACCTGAAGTTTATCTGAAAAATAAACCTATGATTTGAAATATAAAATATAGCTCTAGACTTAAAAAAAAAGAAAGCCCCAGAAGTTTTATGGTGTGCAAGATGCATAAACAAGTCAGACTGAATCACAGCCAGTCATGACATTGTATGAATGTAGGTTTACAAAGCTGTTAATGATGTTAGGACAGTAGTAATAAAATTGAACACACAACCCCCAGATCAAAAAAACCCAAACCAAACCAAAAAACAAACCACTACAACATTGAAAAAAAAAATAAATCCATGAATAAAGGCAATTTTCCTTTCTCCAATTTGAAAATTAACACTGAGGAAAAGAAATACTTCTGGTTAACTGAGATCAATGTGAGTACTATATCTGTATAAGTCAGACAATTTTCTGTCCAACCATAGAACAGGCCAGAGAATTAGCTAGACAAGAGTCTAGAAAATATAATCATGCCCTTTTTGGAAGAAGTTCTTTTTCTACTTCCTACTCAGAGGTTTAATCTTTTGGAAGTGTAAAGGTCAATCAAGCTGTGAAGCAGACTAGAAAAATCTGTAAGCAAAATAAGAACATAACTAGCAACCAAGGCAGAATCAAGAGAGAACCTCACTGAACTTGAGTGTTTCTTTCACCATCTTAGCATAGTGACGAGAAGATACAAATCACCTATACATGTAACATTCTTGATCACAAGTAAATTTGTTTTTAGCTGTCAAGCACAACCACTATCAAAAGATGCAAAAATTATGGGCAAGGGTATAAAAGGCAGAAACCTGGGTTGCAGGAGTGTTCTCTCACTCCTCAAACTCCTACTCTGAAGTGAAGAGCACCACAGATTTCACCCAGATATGTATATTTGCAAAAATCATTTTTTTTTCATCCAAGAAAATGCAAGAAATGAGTAGAAGATTAAACAATCTGTTTTGTGTATGTCCATCCAAAAGAATACTATCTAAATACACTTTCAGGGAACCCCCCGTATTCAATAGAACAGTTTTTCAATTTGGAGTATCTGAGGTATTTTAAGAACTCAATCAGGGCTTCTGCAGTAATATGCTTAGCCTATTTAAAAATGTGGGGGGAAAGGGGTTTGTTTTACCTTTTTCTTGACTGAACGGCTACTCATGATTTTCTCCACAACAGGACCTTCAGCATCAGCAGATTCCTACATCATAAATACCATACAAGAGTTATGAGAGTGCATCTTTGTTACTTACGGACTTCCTTTATTAGAAAAACTTTCAAATAATATATTGCAACAGGAGCTTAATACACAGAAGAACATTATCCCCCTAGCATGAGAACTTCGAGGGCTCAAATAGATTTAATACCATCATAAAGGATTGAAGGGTGCTTGTTTAAGCCCATTTTTAAAAGCTAATGCAACTCCAGTTCTTTCAGTAAAGTTGACATGCACAGATAAACAGGTATAACCACATGAGCAGTTCCCCTCTCCTAAAATAATACATGCTTTCAGCACCATACAGTCTAAATATCGGATGATGTTCAGAAACTCCAGTTGGCTCTGTAAGCGTCCACATGATCGCTATCAAAACTGTCTGCAATTCTCTATGACATTAATTCACTAATACAACGGGAGGCAAACCTACAAAATTCTCTTTCTCGTAAGACACAATTAACAATGGAGATCACACACAATATTTCACAAGGCTTAACAAATTGCCAAATGAAATACCAAAGAACACGTATATATTCTCCAACAGGTCATCAGTTAAATGAAGTAGTTCTTTGAAAAAGCACTACAAAACAATGAGATGGTTACAACAGTCATTCCTACAGTATTACCCCTCATCTTATTCAAACTATTTTATCCATCATTTACATTGCACAGAGAATAAAGTGTACCCTGCTGGGTACTACAAGGCAGTAATTTCATAAAGGAGTTCTTATGGTGCCTAGCAGCAGGGGACAAGCTTGAGTGGTTTATTAAAGTCACAGAAGCCAGACCACTGAATTCACAGGAGTAAATTCAAGATTCCTAGCAGTACAGTTTAGGTTTCCTTTAGGTAGAGACCATTAATTTCAAAGAACTTAGCTTGAACTTTCAAGCTGCGTATCATCAGCTTGAAAACAAAGCCATGAATTGATATATTCTTTAAGAATGTAAAAAAATAATGCCTTCTGCCACACTCTGACAACCATGTCTGAATATCATTCAGGAAAAGGGTCCATATTTGAACTTTCAATGCTGCAGTTACAGCCACCTTTCCAGTCTGTTCATATCTGACCTGTTGCTCTGACTGAGAAGTATTTGAAGGAGAGTCTCTTCCAGCAGCATCAGCATCATCAGCCTCCTCATCTGAAATCTTGAACTCCAGGTCTTCTGTATAACGCTTCCTCTTCACCTGCCTACTGGAGCGTCGCTTCTGAATACAAAGTATTAATATTTTTCATGAGAAATGAAACCAATGAGCTGCAGAATAACTGAGAAAACTTCTTTGTGTTTCTTAAATGCACTAGTGTGTAGTGAATGCTATAATTTTTACAGCATCACGGTAGAAATACTGCACTCAGGATACTACTATTCTCAACTCCTGCCTGTTAGCTGTTCTTAAATTCTGTAAGCAAAAAACAACAACAAATCCCAAAACAAAACGAAAAAAACACCAACCATAAATAAAAATCTACTTTACGCTTGTTCTGAGTTGGAAAGTGGGTTCCCTACCCCACCTTGTTTTTAACATTACTAAAACCATGTTAGAAAATTAGAAAGCCTATCTCAAAAAGCAATGAAAACCCAAGAAGTTGCATCTCTCCATTCACATCTTTGACAAACTTTGACAGATGGTCAATGTAGGAACTGAACACCACCTTTCCACAGCACGGCCCATGGTGTTGCTAAGCAGTGACAAAACACACTTTCTTGCTCTCCCTATCCACCCAGTTGTACCAGGATTATCTTGTAGGGGAAACACAATGAAATACGATTTCCTCACTCCACTGACCCAGCACTCTTCAGAAAGGCATCCTGCTGCACAGCATGGGAAAAGACCCCAAACTAATAGAGGAGAATGAAAAACTTGAACCACCTCAAACTGAAAACATGATTTCTGTGTTCCCACACCCTCATCATCAGGATGAGAGAAAGCTTCAGCAAAACTGCACAAAACAATCTGTAAAATACACAAGCATGCATTTGACAGAATCTGCAACTTGATGTTCGGTTGCATCATTTTCTACAAAAATAAAATTCAAATTCCCAGATAGTCTGCATCAGGTTATATATTTTGAAAAGCTGAGAGCATAAGCTGTTAAAGGAAACTGTCAGCATCAAGTATCTCAATGGGCTAATATATTTATTAAAAAATACATTGAATATCAATTGTTAAAAAATACCTTTATGAATTGATACACTACTTATTTATACAACTTTCTCAGCTACGACACATCTTCACTGGTACATGCAAAAACTTATGCAGCTTGTTTAACAGACCTATGCACCTGAGTCTCTCAATATACATAGATAAAAATCAAATATTTACATTTAGATAGTTAGTCACGCTTTTTAAAGCACAAATATCTGACGCACTTCACAAAATTAGAAATTCTTTCTTTAACTGAAAATGAAAATTTTGAGCAAAGGTTAAGCTTACATCACCCTTTTAAACAATGGTGATGTGGTTTCTACCTTGAACACAGTAACTTAAGGGAGTTTCCACAAAACTGTAGCAATATTTTTATACTTCAAAACAGACACCACTTGACAAATTTGCATCTTCATTTACATAATCACCGATGGGAAAATACCAATTTTCTTCTGGCTGTGTAGGTAAGTCTTACCATTATTTTTGGTGCCAAAATCTCTTTTTCCACTTCCCTAATAGAAAGAATGCCTAAAATATAATGATAGTTCTTTATTTGAATTTTATTGACTTGATGAACTTCCTATTTCCTCTTGAAAATGAAGTTTTGCAATTGATATGCACTATTGTCAAAAACTGTGCATGCATTTACCTGCATCAGATTATCTTTAACTCATTAACTGATCTATAGGTAGAAAGGAGTAATAGGCTTGATAATGGAATATAAAAAGTTTGCATCGTAATGCACAAAGGCAAGTATTTTTGCTCCTTAAAATAACAATGCATCGCTTTGTGCATTACTACATAATATCTTTAGAGAAGGTTCAGGATTTAACACAAAGAACACAACTGTGTTTTAGACAACTGTGTAACATTAATTTCCATTGGGAAATGCACAACAAGCTTATTAATTCTAGCTGTCCTAGCGCATATCGTTGGAACCCTTCCCCAGGTTTATGCAAAGAAGTGTAGGTGCAGTATCCCATGCACTGTACGAGAAAGTCTTAAGAAAACAAAAAGTTACCTGAAATACTTTATTACACTTAATTAAAAAGTGATGTAAATACCCTAACAGTTCTATTAAAAAAAAAAACACAACGTCCAAAGTTTATCACCAATTGAGTTTCACAAAGAGAAAGTTTTTGTTCCACTTCACCAAAAACAGGTAAATCATGCATAGACTTTGAATTGTAAACAGAATGTAATCATCTGCAAATTAACCCCAAAAACCTATAATCTCTGAAGTTTCTTCTACATCTTTTGTAAGTGTCATTAATCACACCGAGAGAGATTTGTGGCACAGGACAGAAAACTTAACTCTTCAAACATTTTAATGTCTGCATGGTATAACAACTTTTCTAATTCAGAATACATGGCTTGAATGAACCAGGAAGAAACACTCTTTGCTGCTTTTGTTTTTAACTAGAGTATACTAGATTGCTCACATCTCCTTATACCCTGCATCCTTCTAGGAAATAGTAAGAGGAAATGCATAAACCATGTTTGTGTGGGACACTATTGCTTGCCAGCATCTTCACTGGGCAGCTTTGAACATTCTCAAGTGATCATCAGTCTGGATATCTCTCATAATCAGAAGCAACACATCCACAACCTGATGTGCAATGGACAAATGCAGTGGATTCCAATTACACCGTTATGACTTAGGAATCTTATATTTTCTCCCTCACGATTTGCCTCTACCCCTTCAAGAGGGGATTCTTATTTTTAGTGCCCACTCAAAATGCTGCCAGCAGAAATCAGCCAGGAGCTGACCACTTCTTAATACAGCTAATGACAGAGCACACAAAACTTGTAATTTATTCTACATCTATTTCCAGATTTTCTTTACATGAAAGAAAATCTGGACAGAAAGTGATAGGTGTGCAGTGGTCAAGAGAAATTAATCACTGTTATCCTGTGACTGGCAGTCCTGCAAAAAGGCCCTTCATCCATTAAAGCAGTTTAGGTACAAGTCCCTGACATGCACATTTCCAACACTCTGCTTTGTCATGTCTCATTCTTGATTTCAGAAGGCTTGCAAAGTAAATGCAAAAAGAAACATTGGGCTTATAAGCAAGACCTCATAATGGTAACATTAAGTCTACAGAGTAGAAAATTCAGCACCACGACTGCAACAGTGATAGAAGAGAATGTGTGAAAACTCAGCAGCACCTTACACATATCTACAGGTAACAAGACTGCAAAGCAGAATTATGATGATTATAATACTTGCTTTTCTAAAATATTCACCACAGTGATTTCCAGTTCTCATCTTCTTTGTAAACAACATTGAAATTACCCCAATAACTGTATCCCTGTAACAAAGACCATGAGAACTACAGTTTTACACATATAAGTTGTCCAAGCCTACACTGAACTGGAGCAACAGCATTACCTGAACCCCTGGGTCATCTTCATCTTCAGGATGAGGTGATGGTGGTGGAGTTTTCTCCAAGTCTGAGTTTTCCGAACCTTCCTTTCCCTTGTTAACCTTTTTCTTCGCAGCACTTGTTTCTGAATCTTGTTTCTTGTTACTGAAACAGAGGTATTTTTAATAAGTATTTGTAAAAAAATATAAGCAAGAGGTGCTTAAAATAGTTAATCTGTGAGACGTTTGTTTTCAGATGTTTGATTTCATTATTTCAACAGCCTTTCTTAAGTATTTCAATGTAACTGCAAAATCAATGATACATGGGCCATCGCTATACATTTTCCATTCCCTAACAGCAACTACCTCACTTATTTCCTTCAATACCTTAGACAGCAACACTGGATGTGTACCCAACAAGAAACTAAAAATGGGACTGGAAAGGAAGAGCTGCTCTCTTCAGAACCTGCAATTTCTGAAAGCGGTGTTTGGGCAACCAGACATATGAGAAGAGAAACAGGATTATGCATGTGCTTGTCTTGATATTAACTGTGCTGACCAGGTAAGCAGAACCAGAGTAAGAGTTACCAAAACAAAGGACTGAATGAGAAAATTCATTTTCTTCTACAGTCCCTGCTATTTCCAAGCAGGAAAGGCACTTTTGAGTCAGTTCTGAGGGCACCCATACAGCTTCCACGCACCCAACCGCAGCTTGTATGGGGGGGGGGGAAGTCACCCAGCTGGTACCTCACTAGAAAGTACAACACTAGAAAGCCATATCCACTGACAATAGAGGAATGTTTTGGGGATTGTTTCTGCCCCTCCTCCCCCAAGAAAATGTTCACCACCTCAAGAGCTGGGACCACATGTCTCCCTCCAGCTGCACTCACAGGCTTGGAAATGGGTGAGGACATGTGTATCAAAATCCAGCTTTAAACACACCGTCACCAAATCACTCACTGAGACAATCTGTGGCATTGCAAGAGTGGAATTTTTAAATGGCAATGAAGATCAATGGTAGAAGTTAGTATTTTTAAGCACATTTAGCCTTTGAGTTTGAGGTGGGTTTTCGTTAATTTTTTGTGGTCAGCCCTTCCACGGCCCATTACCAATGTGAGGGGTTTGCTGTGGGAAGGTGCTGAGACGCCTGAGAGCAGAGCTTTTGCTGGTACCTGACACTCAGCAAGGTCACCAAGCACTCATATGGCTTCTGCATACTCATCATTTTAATTTCATACCCAGGACACTGCCTGGGGTTTGTTTTCCTTCAAAATCTTTAGATTTGTAACTTCTCATTCAAACATCAACTTTAAGCTTGTTTGTTTTGATCGGCACTTCAGACCACCAACAGCACATTCTGGAGCTGTAATTTTAAATTTCCTAATACGTCCACGTGTCTCTGGGACTAGGACAACTTGGTTGCAGCATTATTGTCTCCTTGCAGCCTATGTTTAAACCAGTGCTGATTTCAAAATAAAAATAAAAACAGAAATTCACACTTGAAAGGGCTTTGAGTTTTGAACACGAATTTGTATTATAGCAAAATTGTCTCTACTCGGCCCTACATCCAGAGTACTGTGTCCACTTCTGTGCCCCTCAGTACAAAAAAAAGAAGGAGCTACTGGGACCACAAAGTTGATTAGGGGGCTGGAGCATCTCTCCTATGAGGAAAGACTGCAGGAGGTGGGCCTGTTTAGAGAAGACTGAGACTAGATGATTTCAGAGGTCCCTTCCAACCCTAACAATTCTGCGATTCATTAATACATATAACTAGCTCAAATGCGGCTGTCAAGAGGATGGTGCCAGCCTCTTTTCAATGGTGCCCAGTGACAGGATGGGGAGTAATGGCCATAAACAAAAAACACAAGAAGTTTCACCTCAAGATGAGGAAGAACCTCTTTATATTGAGGGTGGCATAACACTGGAACAGGCTGTCCAGGCAGGTGGTGGAGTCTCCCCCTCTGGAGACACTCAAAACCAACGTGGATGTATTTCCTGTGTAACCTGCTCTAGGTGACCCTTCCTTGACAGGGAGGTTGGACGAGATGATATCCAGAGGTCCCTTCCAACCCTAACAATTCTACGATTCTGTGAAATTTAAGAGGGCGCGACACAGCTCGGGAAAAAAAACCAAACAAACACGTGAAACTGCAACAATTAAAAAAAAAGAATAAATAAAAGGGGTGGGGGAGAGTTTGACACGGCAGAAAGAGCACGGGGGGCGAGGGGAAGAGTTCGGCAGGGCGGGAGTAGCGCGGGCAGAGCACGATCCCCGATGGGCGGCGGGGCCGGACAGCGCGTCCCTCCCTCCCTCGCTCCCTCCTCCCCTCCCTCGCTCGGTGCCCGGCGGGCT
>VZRE01013542.1:66460-79003 GCA_013396775.1 Cephalopterus ornatus | reverse complement strand
CTCCCCTCCCTCCCCGCCGGCGCTTGTTTCCGCTCTGGCTGCCACCAATGGCACAAAAAGCCGCAGCTGAAGCGGGGCCCCCTTCGCCTTTTCATCCGCACGCCGAGAGCGCTGGCGTCGCCCCGGCAACCCGCGGCCACGTGACCAGCACCTGCTCCGCTGGCCGGCGGCCACCGAGCGCTGCCATCTGCTTCCCTCAATCAGCGCCCGCCCGCTCCCGGCACCTGCGCGGCCACGGCACGGGAACCCCCCCACCAACCCAGCCGCACACGCACACACACACATACACACACACCGCCTTTTATCAAATCACCGCGAAACCGCTTCCAAAAAAAAAAAAAAAAAAAAAAGAGAAAGAAGGGGAGTGCTGCANAAAAAAAAAGGCAACACACGTAGAAAAGAAAAAAAACCAAACCCCAACCTAAAACAAAAACAAAGAAACCAAACCCGCAACCAAACAAAACCAAACCCGCTTAACACGTTTCTCGAAGTTCTTTAAATCAAAGGTGAGGGTCGCCGCCAGGTGAAACGCGCTGACAGCCCGGCGCCTTTCGCCCCTGACCCCCGTAAATCGGAGCGGGGCGCGCAATTAAGCTTCAGCGGTCGTGCCGTGCCCCGGGTGCACGGCCGCCTGTGAATAACAGGCTTAAAGCCGGGAAGAATAGCGTGGGCTAGGCGGGATAAAACCAGCCCGCTGAAAGGCCGGGCAGTGCTAACGAGGGCCCGCCGACCCACCGACCGCGCTGCGCTCCCCGCCGGCCGGGCGCAGACAAAGACCCCGGCGCTGCGGGCCGGTCTGCCCCGACACGGGCTTCCTTCTGGCCTCTGAGACCTCTCCCTCTCCGAGCCATGAGTATTTCGTGACCTATATATACCCCCGAGCCGTGCGCCTTGGCGCACAGTCACTCTCGGTAACGGAGAGGCGACCGGAGCAATTCGGACACAGTTTCAAATCAATTCACTTGCTAGGCCGGTTGTAAACAGACACATAAAAGAGCCAACAACTTGGGGAGAACAAAGCCAGTGTGCAGCTCCACTGGGAATTTTAAGTTCCAAATTCAGCAGCAGAATTGCTCTTTTTAAATGCACAGCTACAGTTTCCTTGAAGGAAAGGCAAAAAAAAAAAAAAGCTGAAGTAGAAATAAACTACAGAAGAACAGCACCATCCCTCTGAGTGAGGCGACACATTGCTTCCCAGCTCATCACACACCCAGGAGCTTCACCTGGCCAGTGGGAGCATCAGCTCCCTGGAACTGTCAGCAACTGTTGTTCCTCTCCATCTTCCCACAGAGCCAGTATGTTTTGTTCCTGACAATTAAATGTATCCGCTTTTGACTCAGCCTTTCCGCTTTCCAGCAGATCCTACTGAGGCCATTCAGGAACAGTGTTAGCTGCAAACAGAATTACCTTTCCCACTGAAGTACAGGCAGATACTTAGGGACTGTTCTTAGAGATTTTGCCATTACCATTAGGTCTCCCTGTCAATGGTCAACTCTGGATGCACATCTGATAGTACTTTCCAAATCTGGCAACAAGGAAGGTAAACTGTAATATACACATTTAGACAACTATCTCTCATTTGCTTTTACACGTGCCTGAATGCAAAATTTAGCCAAGTCGCCCTAGAAACAAGATAGGGTCCAGTCCCAAAACAAGAACTATAAATCTGGGAGAAGTAGTATTTGCCACACACAAACCACTTAAGTATTTCAAAACTGTCAGTTAAACTGGCTCCTCGATTCAAGTGATACTAATATGGACATTTCAGATTAGACATTTTACAATCTGGCTGTCCAATACCACTTTCTGGTTTTATCCTCTTACCCCCAAGCACTGCACAGCATACTGACCAAAGGGGATCAATAGAGAAAACCTGCAGAAGGTCAGACGAGCAAACAACATGAAGAAAAACAGGCTGAAGAGTAAAACAGTAAGTAGGACAACTGAAAACAAAGGTTGAATTACAGTTTGAGAATGGTATCCAAACTCTGACAAGGTGTTTTGTGTTAATTAGTCCAGCAGTCCAAACACAGAGCTAGATGAAACTCCAGGAACTTACAGGGCCAAACCATCTGACTCAAAAATAACCCCAAAATCACAGCATGCTTTGCAGGATTAAGAGGGGAAGTAATTAGCCCATATGTTTACACTGTGTAACTACTTCATCTGATCTGGGTAACTGATAGATCTGTTTATTAGAATAATTTATGATGACTATCATGATTGGGATGATTTTTTTTTACAGTTCTATGATCTAAAACAAGTCAGATGGGTTACTGATTCTTGTTTTACCATTTGGGAACACTGTCCTGTGACAGATTCATGATTGGAACCTGGCTTAAACAAACAGTACACATCCACTGTGGAGCATAAAAATAATCAGAAAAGTAATCCCACCCTCTCAAAGTATCAGCAATGTGAGACTTACTCTACTGCCTCACCCAAGGAAAACAATTATTTTTTAAAGCTCCTAGTGTAATCAAAACTTTTCTTTAAATCAATTTTTATATATCACCAAGGTAGGAAAACCAGTAAGATAACAAGTTTTTTTTCCCAGCCTGAAAAGTCAGCCAAATTACTAAAAACCTTTGGTAACAGTGAAGCCTACAAGGCTTGTTGGCAGCACAGGCAAAGGTAAATATCAGGCAGCTGGGCTGGTTCAAAAGGGAGATGAGGACAGGTGTGAACAGGAACAGCCTCAGTGGACATATGCATGGAAATCTCGCATGATTTCCTGTTCTCTCCCACGGGCAGCCCCTTCCTGCCTTGCTCAGGATGATCTGACCTTGGGAGTGGAAACTACCAGCACTGCCTCGGGACCTCTCTTCCTGTCCTCCAGCTCCCCAGAGTGTTGCGTCCTGCCGTCCGCACTGCTCCCCCACACAGCAGCCTCTTCCCACTTCCGCGGCCAGGAGCCATCCCCTTTCCGATACAATAAACAGCCAATCTGTGCGCCAAAAAACCCTTCTCCACCTTCCTCTAAAAGCTGTAATTATGCTCATGTTTAGCACTCCCCTTGTAAGCAGCAACCCACTCACCCTACACTGCATCCCAGGCTGCTGCTCTGTGTGGGAAGAATAAAGAGTTTTCTCTGCCACAGGGAGGGGAGGAGGAAGCAGATTCGAGCAGCTCTGCAAAGCACAGCACTCTGATTTGAGAGGATGGGACGAGGGAAGAACTACTGCAAAGAGCTGCCATTTGGCCCTTGCAAATAGTTACTGCTTCTCCCACCATAACTGGTGGCCACTCTCTAGGGTTTCATAGGAAGCAGCAGGAGAGATATCAGCTGTGCTGCAGCGTGATCTTCTCAAACAGGTGGTCCTCATCTCCTCCAGGGACAGGCACAGGAGCAACAGACATCTGAGCCATGACTTTGCAGTTCAGTAGGATTACTTGCCTTTCCCTGTCCATCTCCTTTTGGAAAAATCTGCCTGCTTTGCACGTGCCTGGAGCTGGCTCCGTAACGCTTAGAGCCCACATAATACTCAGCACCCACCCAATTTAATGAAAACCCTTCACTTTTGATCCTAGGTATACCTACATTTTGGTTTAAAGCCCGACTAGTTTGGTCCACAAGAGATTTGATTTGCAAACGTTTTTTTTTTTCTAGTCACCACTATATTTGTCTTCCTGTATTGTCAGGATTGGGCTAATATCCATTAAAAGCGTAATAGTACAATATTAGTGTGTGATCTTTCACTATGCAGAGTAACATACTAGCAGCCCATATGGGTGTTTTCTTTCTTTTTAAGATGCCACAGGACACACAATTCAAACAAGCACGAAATTAATCAGCATCTGCCATTCTCCAATCTGACTCGCAGGTAGGTGCATTTCAGTGAGGCAGGCTGTTCATTTTGTCACAACTTACACCAAAGATAAAAGAGATGTCAAGGATAAAGTTTCTGGGGATTTGTTTTTGTTTGTTACGTAAAAGGATTATACTTTTAGTTGAAATTGGAAGCAAAATATCAGGGTTATGAGCTATATTAAATTACAAAACAGTTAAGAAAATTAAATATCAGATATTTTATCTGCGTGTATACTCTAATACAGGATGTGTCAAAATTAACTATCAAACACTCACTGTGCTCTATCTAAAAACTGCTGCTCTTCATTAAATACCTAACTTTATTTACCAGCATGTTACATGATTGCAAAACACTTATTGAAACTGATCAGCTTACTCAGGCATGAGAACTGTTAGTTATGCACAGTATTTAGAAATCTAAAAATCACCCTACTCCTTCCAATGCTTAGAAGCAAAACACCAAGCAATATAAGCAGTAGTAGTAAAGACACGCCAGATAACTTTATAAAAATGTTTTACTTCTACGTAATCATCCATAATCTATACTAACTTTCATTAATCTCACTCATCTCAGCTACTGTAATATTTCCTTTCCAGATTTAGTGCCTCTGAAATACTGCGGCTCATATGATTAAACATTTGGACTGTTGATTTATTTAAAAACTTGATTCAGTGATCTGTCACTGGACAGGTTCCCCAATCTGTGATGTTGCCAAAGTAAGCAAATTTCTTTCACTGATTTAAAATTCTTTGGCAGCACAGCATCTCAACACAGTCTCCAAGTTCTTCAAAGAATCTTGATACTGAAGCTGACAAGACCACAAAATGAGAACAACCTTTTTTTCAAGAGAGCATTTGGTAACAAGAGACACAAGCCCAATATGGCAACAGTAGGACTTTCTCCACATCCCTGAGCAAGCATAAGGAACATCAAATTCTCTTAATGCTGCTCCAAACATGTTTCTCTCACAGGTAAAACAGTACTTACTAGAATACTCAATGTCACCTAGCTACCCAGGGACAGAATCGTTGCATGAGAAAGAAGATAAATACATCTAAGAAAGCAGTGATTTGTTCCTTCAAAGGAAACACCAGCTCTTTGAATTGCATGGCATGTCCCATGGCTCCTTTAATCTGCATGGTGTGTCTCAAGATTTAAAGACACACCTAGAGGTATTAGGATTGAGTGGATGGGACAGACCAGCTCAGAGGTCTGATGTCCAGCACAGCCACAGGAACCCGTGTATGGTTTTTGAGGCAGGCTCCTTCTAACCATGGTCTATTAAACAAAGCTTCATTGTAGTCAAGTCTTTATAAAACTGCACTAATTGAAAAGTCCTGCAGTAACAGATTTTTTTACTTTTTGGTTGCAAAAATTGCTGGGAGATGCTCAATACCATGAGTTATGTAGCCTGGTCAGCCTTTAAACCTGTGAGTCTACAGAACTGGAGCATCTCTCTTAGGAGGAAAGGCTGAGGGAACTGGGCCTATTTAGCCTGAATATAACTGAGAAGAGATCTTATCAATGCATACCAATAGCTTAAGGACAGGTGCCAAGACTATAGGGCCAGACACTGCTCAGTGTTGCATGTTTCAGAGTCACACAACATTCTCAGTTGGAAGTGATCCACAAGGGTCATGAAGTCCAACTCCTGAGCGAATGGCCCATGCAGGGGATTGAACCCATGACCTTGGCATTATTAGCACCAAGTTTTAACCAACCGAGCTAATCTCAGGGTGCTCACACACAGGACAAGGGGCAACGGGTACAAACTGAAACACAAGAAGTTCTGAGTATGAAAAAAAACCTCTTTGAGAGTGACAGAGCACTGGAACAGGCTGGGGAGTCTCTTTCCCTGGAAATACTAAAAACTCGCCTGGATGCAATCCTGTGCAACCTGCTGTAGGTGAACCTCCTTTAGCAGTGGGGTTGGACTACGTGATCTCCAGGGGCCCCTTTCAACCCCAACCATTCTGTGAGTTTGTGAAAAGGTTATTTTAGCTGATACAGTATTTTGGTGTCAAAAATACATACTGTGTGATATATAACTTTTTTTCTAAGCTGTGAATTGCTGCTATGTATGTAAACCCCATCCTTAGGAGAGTTTGGTGCACAGCCAAAGTAACTTCTGCAATAAGGATAGGTTGATCAACTGTAATTTACAGATCAGTTAATATAACCTCTTGATGACAAAACTTGATCTTACAAGACAGTGTTTATAAGTTCTTCAGGAAACATGGTCTCTGCTAATACTGAAACTCCTCTGTCTTGCTAAAGGAGCAAGTAACATCTTAGTGTCCACGCCTTGTTTAGCCATGTAGCTGAATCAAACTTACCCAACAAATAGTCAATCTTGTAGAATATATGCAAAGCTGATTCATTAACTGCAATTTTTAAACCCTAATACAAATGGGTTTTGCAAACTGATTTGGATTAACCAAGTCTGGCTGTGCTTCCATCTGGAAGTTATATTTTATAATGCTAGCCACATCTTGAAAAACATATTCAGATGTTTGGAACGAATTCAGAACAGTTGTAAGAAAGGTACAAATGAAAAAAAAAAATTGAGCTTTAATGTCTTTTTCCTCTCCGTTTTCTTTCAAGTAGGCATTTATAAACACAGCGTTTAGGGACTTGAGAGGCAAGGAAAGAATCTGTATTATTGTCTGTGATGTATTTACTCATGTATAACAGCAGTTTATTCTTTCTCATACAACTCTGTAGCATTTTAAGCCTATCCTGATAAAGGGACACAAGGCTGAGTGAAAACAGTTAAGAAACAGGGTTCAAGCATCTGGTCCTTCCACAAAGATTTTCTGCTAGGAAAATTGTCTTTACATGAAACAGCAAAATGAATATAATCCCTACAGTGAGGATCCATCAATATCCATATAAAATGCCTTTTTAACAGCAGAGCACAACCCATGGGTTGTGTTAGTATAAAATAGTGTCTATAAGGGTTGTACAGCTTACAACAACGTGAACAACTTAATTCCTTTATTTAGGGAAAAACATCAAACCTTTTTACTCTAAGCCTTCATCTCTGAATTTGGTCAAATCTACATTAATGTTGATAATGAGAAGAGAAAGAGTCAGTTTTGAAATCCAACACATCCAGAAACCTTTCTGCCTTGAAAGGAAAAATTAGCCTTCTGCCTTTCCAGCTTGCTTAAAATAACTGTGAAGCCATAAACAGGAAAGTCAAACAAGAGAAATGTGCCCAAGCTTCTCAAAAACATGATGTTGTAGATGGTAGAAGGCAAACGACAAAACAAGATTTCCTCTCCACCCACGCCATTTAGCACAGATGCTCTAGAAATCCCACAAACACACTGTTTTTCTCTGGTAGCATATAGAAGTTTCCTGACTTACCTAGCCTTTTTGCTGGTCTTGGGTTTTGGCGTGGTATTTTTTGCTTTCTTTTCCTTTGGCTCTTTAGGGGTCTTAGGGACTTTGGGGGTCTTGGGTTCCTTCTTTTCCTTGGGTTCTTTAGGATCCTTCGGTTCTTTTTTTGCCTTGGGCTTTTTCTTTTTCTTCTTCTCTTCTTGGGAGCAATCCACTGAATTTCTGCTTAGATTCTGGCTGTCAAGTCCCCCAGGAAAGTCTTCCTTACCAAAACCTTTGCTGGGACCTTCTGCAGCAATGTGATTGTTTTTCTTTTTCTTTTTCTTCTGCTGTGGCTGCGGCTCAATTGACGGCAGATAATCATCGCTTTTCACTAGCTGGGTATTCGGTCCACTAACCTGAGTCATATCCGGCACTGGTTTCTCTAAAAAGGGTTCCGATGGAGAATGCTGAGAGAGATAAACAGAAACGAAATTGGAGATTTGCAACTTTTGTTTTCTAAAACTTTGCTCTTTTGGAGCATGAGATAACAGAGGGAGAAAATACTAAGCACAAGATTAGCCAGTTAACAAGATTCAGCCTATCTGAAACATTGTGCAGTAAAACAGTAAAGAACAAAGCTTTTTGGAGTCAAAACAGTAGCAAAATGACCAGAAATTCTTGATATGTCAAGGGTAAAATTATTCTAAAGCTTGAATATATAAAGTGGAAATACAGAAAATATTTAGTCTTCAACAAAAGGAAAGCAAATGTTGGTTCAGATATTTGAAAATAGTTGTTAGTAGAATATTTTGTTACAAATTACTCAATTGCATTGAAATTTTGTTTCTAGACTTTCAAAGCAAAATAAAATATATTCACAGGCTGTATTTATAAAAAATTAATCAAGGCAATTTACATTGGTTCAGCTGTGACAGGAGGTATTTTGATCAGCATGTGAAGGATTAAGCCACTCGAAAATGTAATATAATGTTACATTTCATGTCAAAGATCCACAGCTCCCAACTTGTACTCAAAACAGATTTGTTCCTGCTCCAAACTGAATAAAGAACTAACTTAAGTGTTTATGAACCTGCATAAACATCCTATTTCAAAGTCTCTGTAGTGTATCAGGTTTACACCAGACTTATATACTACAGGAAAACCTATGTATAATTACACAAATGTCAAATGCCTGAACTAAAAACATATTGGATATATTGCCAACTATTTTCATCATAATGGTTCTGGTTCTACACAAAGACCCATAAGTCTGCAGTGAAAAGGTGTCTCAAGCTCTACTCTGATTTTGCAGCATATCAAACCTCTAAACTGCTTCTCCTGCCTGCAGTTGTAAATGCAGGACAACACTGCTCTTCAAGAAGCAATAGCATGACACCATACTCATGCTTTTCTTGCATCTACATATACGGTCAGACCATTTTCCCATTTTCTTTCCCTCTTTGTTTCTCTTCACTAAAAATTAAGCCAGGATGATTCTAAGTGGAAGAGTTCCCTATTAGCAGTGGTGTCAAAGTCTAGCCTTTGAGATGTTTGATCCATTGAGTTGGGGAAAAGAAAGGTGTATAGCACATCAGAATTTTACTTCTTGGAATAGCAGTACCTGTGTAACTGAAATGTTCTTCACATTTCCTTTTCTCCACTTTTTATTCGAATTGCACTTAGAAGTGGCAAGCGTGCAAACAAATGACTACAAACCCAAACCCTGAGCATAAGGAGAACTGATGGGCATACACAGACATTTACTTCAGCCACCTGGTTGTAAATAGAAATGCACTTAAGATTTAGGAAACAAAATTTTTGATATCATTCATGAGAAAGTAAATGTATGTGTATCCTTCCAAATACATTAATATAATTTTCTGAATGTAAATAAACTGAACCAGTGCAGTCCTATTTACTTCTGTCATTTCTTTACAGTAGCACAAAACCAGTGTGACCTGAATACACTCACATACTCAGAAGCTACCCAAGCAGCAGAAGGAGCAAGGCTGCTAAGAAGTGAAGACAAGAATTTTTTCTGCTGTCTGGGAGAGCTTTGAATGGTACATGCTATACACTACAGTTCTTCATGGAAGAGACAGCACAAGAGGGAAGGCCTGATTGACAGAACAAAGGTTTGGGTCTCCTTGGCTTAAGCAAGAACTTCAAGGGTGACTTCTGCATGTTTCTGCCCTCCATCTGTTCACTAAGATACCTTTTTGTGCAGTAGGGTCTAAACTGCAGTGGAAATACAGTTCTAATGCAAATCTGATGCACCCATTGCGTTAGCACCAACATCAATCAGCCCCACCTCAAGCCCATCTCATGTTGGCCATCCTGAAGTATGAAGCAATATCTGTTCTAGAAATCCGTAGTCACCATCAACATTTACATCTCCATGCTGGAAAGTTCACAAAAATGGGGTATCTGTATAGAAAACACTGATCCCAGAAAGCCAGTGGTAACAATGAGTTCTGCAGTCTAATTATGCATTACATAAAATAGAGATCTTTTAAAATGTTCTAATTGTTTCTGAATTTGGTTGACTGAATTGAATGTCTCCTCGGATTTGTTTTGACGTAGAACAAAACAGTCCTCTCTCTACATCAGACTGTTATGTACTTCTACTGTCAAACATTTTTAGGTAGGAAAACACACCTGTAGTGTAGATCACCTGTAAGTACTTCTTATCCCTTGCTTTTCAGAGCATTACTTTTAACATACGTTTTTGTAAGGCAGTCAATATCTGTGTTATCTGGCATTTCCTATCTTATGCCTCACACATTTTGCAGAAACCTCAAGTGAGAGTTTCACCCATTTCTTCACCAAGCTGTCCACCTTAATACTCAATCCTCTTTTAAAATACTGCTCACTTGCTGTGTCTAACATATAAGAAATCTAAGGTTTTCTTTCCAATATTTGTAGATTTTGTATTAGGCAAGTACCTTGTATTTGGCACTACATTATTTGTTTGCCATATTAAGAGAGAATTTTTTAACTATCTAGAAGCTTATTCATAACACACAACTTCCTAGAACAAATCAGAATCAATTGTTTAATTTATTTTTCTTCCTAAGCATATGAAACAGCCAAGCCAACAAATATTAAAACCCACAAGAAATCCAGTAATGCCACGAAAATTTAATTCTATAAAATTTTCAATGTTGCACCTTCGTTAGTGGTATGACTGTGTCACTGAAATCAATATTTGGTTTTATACATGCTTCGGTATTCAAAAAAAAATTAATCTTTGTCTTCTTTCTAAGACTTGTGGGTTGATTTTGTTTGTTTGTTTTAGAAGTCTGAACAACTTTTCCCAGTCACAGACAAATCTGAAAGCAAAGCTTTCCAGATCACCACAAGTGCATTTGACATTTGTAGTTTTAACGTAAGGCCTGACCAGAAGGTAAAGCACAGAGAATGGCAGCAATTGCTGCCACACTGTAGCACCCAGTAAACTCACTCATCCTGTGAAAATTCAGATTCTTACTCCTCAGAAACAAGAGTCCACAAGAGTCAGTCTCAGACTCTAAAAAAACTAGATTAGATTTAAATGTTTTGTTCTTGAAAAAAAAAAATTAACCCCCCCCAAATTTACTGCATTTTATTTACAGTACCAGGTTATGTGCATTACCAAGCATAAAAATACTATGATTTTGGTTTATATAATTCACAATCTCAGAAACATTAAGCTACAAAAAGCCAACTCTGCCCTAACTAGGCTTGGGTTGCATTTACCATTACTTGAAAATACAGTATTTTTGCCACATGCCAGTCCCCTTGCAGTTTGGCATGTTTTGCAAGTCACCCATATCTGATTTTCTAAATTGTAGCACTCCTTCAAAGAAATAGTTGTGAGTACCTTTATTTTTCTAGGAAGTTCTGTGGCTACACTTTTGCAATATGCTAAAACGGTTTATCCCTAACCGACAACCCCACATTGCTCCCTAGTGTGAAGCTGTGTAGGAGCAGCACAAATCTGGTGAGAAGAATAGATGGGAAGCAGCTTGAAAGATGCATTTTCTTACCCCAAACCAGTTGTCTGCTCTTTCTTAAGTAGGGAGAAAAGGAAGAACAAGCTTTCACTAGCAAATATTAGATTAAGCCTACCACAGGGAATTATTTCAAATAGTTCTACTTGAAATCTACAAAGGATTAGCTCTAGTTACAGGGTCACAATTTTAAATGAAAGAACCCCATTTTCCATTTATAAAATTTTAGAAATACGTGTATTACAAGTTTTACCAAAAGATTGAAAAAAATTGTCTGCATACTTCACAGAAATCACTTTCCTGCTGCTTTTAGTAATAGCAAAGCTATAATTTAGTATGTTGGTACAGAATTTAATCTTCCATAGGAAAGAAACCAGTGAAGATTAAACACAAATAGGTATTCATCCTATTTGATATTGCAGCAGAATTATTTTTGGTATTATTTGAAATAAGGTGAAAAAGGTGCTCAAAAATATTGCTTTGTTTACTAGACCCACATCTCTTTAAATCTTTTAGAGAAAAGCTGTTTTTGTAAACATTTAACAAAGAACAGATGGCCTGTTTTAATCATGCGAAAAAACCTGGAGCTCACATTAATACTCCTACCAGCGACTACTAGGGCTAGTCACCTCCCCAACCAGCAGCATGGCACAGTCTTCAGTAATACCATTTAAATTTACAATGGACATTTTCTCATCAGTTCTCACTGCTTGACAGTTAATCAATGCTATTAACATGCAATATCACAATGCAGGACACTCCTAAAGATCGCAGCATATTAGAGCGAAACAGAGATTCTTCAGGAACTCTGAAGAGTTAAAATCATTTGCGGCTCAACAGGCTACCCAGCATGGTGATATGCTTTTGCATTGACAGTAAGCCAACATCATCCAAGGAAATAAAAAATGAAAACACTATCGGAGAAACTGTTTCTAGACTGCAAAAATCTCACTTTCCTGGAATTCAAACTTAGTTTTAAGCTTCCGAATGCGTATTGCTAAGACTTGAAAAATTAAAATCGAAGCTACCTCCGTTTCACGCCTGCATTTTGCAGCTGCTTACACGTTCAGAGCTAAGCTCATTCTCTGCAGCCCAAAGCACAGAGAGCTGTCTCCAACCAGGCCGGTTACGTGAAGCAGCAAGATGGACAGGATGTAGGATTAATCCAGTGAGGGTGAGTGGCAGGGAGGGAGGTTAAGGAGGAGAGTCTTTCTGTTGCTTGAACAAGGATTGAACCACAATCAACTGTACTTAAGCACTAAAAGCAGCTGAGTGTCACTTCCCCAGTAGAGCAGCAACTTGAGCCAGTGTTGAGTTTTAAGAAGGATGAAGCAAGAGCAGCAAAGTATGCGACGTGACTCAGCTAACTTTTTGAAATTTAAACATCAGCACCAAACGAACCAAAAAAAAAA
>VZRE01013542.1:28246-66435 GCA_013396775.1 Cephalopterus ornatus | reverse complement strand
GGAAAAAAAAAAAAAAAAAAAAAGATCCTTTTTTACCAGGACTACTTTCATTTCCCTCATGGGTACTACTTCCAGACTCCCTGGTCTTTTCCATATTTTAACAGAGATTTATATTAACCACCCTTTATTTAAATTTCCTAGTAAAACTTTGGTTTACTAAGTTGTCTAACAGTAAAGCAAATGCTCAATCAGTTCCCACTGAATCCAAAATACAAACCTCTCCAGTATGATCTCCATACAGTGGGCGAGTTCACTTTAGGTAAATCACTAGAGAATATTCTCAATTGCAGCTCTGTTAAATTATCACCTTTGCTTTGGAAAAGTTAAAACAGCAACCTGTGACCAAAGAAAATTCTTTTAAAACAGAAGACAGACTACAACAGCATTGCTTCTGGCAGCAGCCCTATCTAATGCCACTGAGATCATTCATTTTCAATTTGTATCCTTCCTGATGGCACAGTCCAAAAGGTATTAAAAGCCACCACATGTTGAAATCACTGCACAATTCTTTCTTTCAAAGGTTAATGAAAGGATTTATCATCCCTCTGGATTATTTAGAATGAACTACTCATCTTGACTATCCTCCAAACTAATAATTTGGAAAGTTTCTGCATCATGTCTCTATATGTTGTTTTACCTTTGCAATTCTCAACTTGTCTCATCAACACTGTCAGCATTAGGCCTCTCAGTGCTTCCTCAATCTAAAGTGTGAATTGTCTTCTATTACGCTCTGTAAATACTTTTCAGACACTGTCCATATGTAAACCTCATATATCAGTAAAAACTCCAGAGTAAACAGGAATGACCACCACCTCCAAAACTCCAACCAAATGCCAGGGCCTACATTCAACAGCAGTACAACTGTTTTTTCCTATAGCAGCTAAAATCCAGAAACATCCTATGTTCACAACTGTAATTCTTTCAAAACTCTGTTTTATCAGTTTCTTCTCCTTCATTATGAACGATGATCCCTTCCCTTTCATGTGAAACTACTACCTTACAGATGCATGACTCTTTTACTGTACTATATGAAAATACTTAATACTAAACTCAAAATACTTTGGGGAATATGATGCTGTTAAGAAACAACTGGTATCTCAGTAATTCAGAAACCCCTCTAAGAAAATTGTAGTTCCAAAGTGACAACTGGCATTTATAAACCAACAAGTGCTGTCAGTGATCTGTGCAATAAAGGGAAAGATATGACACCAGATGAGAATGTAAGAAGTCTGTTTTACAAATAGGCTTGACAGGTATCTAAATTTCTTGACGTACCTCCCCAAAACACACAGGAAAGCATATGGAAAACAGAAGTTCTATTAATACCTTCCTAGCAAGACGTAACTTGCCAATTAAAAATCACTGTGTAGGAAAAAAGTTAATGTTCTAGTGAAGTGCTGCTGCAAAACCATTTTTTTTCTTAAGCAAGGAGAAAACAGAATATTCTAAGACTATCTTAAGTCATCTCATGCTGTTACTGCTACTGGAAACCTGTTAAAAAACAGGTACAATTTATAAGAGGTACAAGTTCTAACTTGCTGATCCAAAGCTTTTTTAAAACAACTGAATCAAAACAACTAGAATTTTGACACCAGAACTATCCTAACAGTGGAGTGGAAGCAATTAAAACTAATCTTAATGTCCTTTGCCACCACAGCAAAAGTACAATCTTTGCTTCTTTGGTGGAGCTGAAAATATCACTCGATGACTGTATTTGGGATAGTAAAAACATGCTATGCACAATACAGTTTCTTATCTGAGTCTCAGCACAATTAGAGTATTAGAAGTATTTGTTTTCTGGTCATATAGTCTGTGGAGTAACACAGACTACAAAATATGAACGATACTAATGTGGCCATCCAAAAAGCAAACATCCCATTATATTTTACAGTAATCATATGCAGCAACTTTTGTGCTCACAGGAAGTGAGAAACATTACTAAGCCTATGGAATATAAGCCAGTGCAATGGGTGCTGATGGGTTGTTCAGTTCAAAAAACTACTAACTCGTCCCATAAGAGAGTTCCTATGCTGCTGTCCATCAATCAGAATCAACACCAGTGCTGATCGGGCAATCCCAGACAACTGCCACCCTTACAAAAATGAAGCGTGCATGCTCCAGATCAGCATTCTACCCAAAGCATTGCAGTAGCGACTACATGGATTGAATGTAACTGCTCATGTGATGGTCCAAAAGACAAACATTTTATTAATACTTTTTTTGCTACAGATTACTTTGTAATATATACCGACTTAGCAATAAGAGACTGCTCCTAACGCAGGCAGGGCAGGTCCTAAATATTATACAAGAGCAGCCAGGCTCTCCACTCTCCGTCATCACAGTGTAGACTGATTGAGGACTTGGCGATTTTGGCAAGTTTTTACTAGTTCTAGCTGCAGAGACACAAAGAAAAAGGGTGGGACAATTAGGTACTGAATTCTACTGGCAAAAGCCGTATTGCTCATGTTGACAGCTTGTCTACCTCAAGCTTGCCTTCTCTGCCTGGCCACAGTTAAAGGAATCTTCACTTCTGTGTGCACTCCATTATCAAGCAAGAAGACATGCCAAAACATGCCAGCATGTTTTACCACAGTTTTGCTGAGTTTATGCCATGCAGTCTATACCACAGGTGAAAAAATAACTGGCAGGCCAGCAAGAGTCCACCTGTAAAATGGTCTATAAGCATCTTTTTCTTAATACCTTACTTCTTAAGGGGGGCTGAACAAGTCTTATGAGGAGTGGCTGAGGGAGCTGGGGCTGTTTAACCTGAAGAAAAGGAGGCTCAGGAGGGACCTTATTACTTTCTACAACTACCTGAAAGGAAGCTGTAGTGAGGTGGGGGCCAGTCTCTTCCTGCAGATAACAAGTGACAGAACAAAAGGAAATGGCCACAAGTTGCAACAGGGGAGGTCTAGATTGGATACTAGGAAAATTTTTTTCACAGAAATGGTTGGTCAAGCATTGGAACAGGCTGTCCAAGGAAGTAGTGGAGTCAAAATCCCTGAAGAATGTGTTCAAAAAACACGTGGATATTGGACTTGAGAACAAAGTTTAATGGTGAACACAGAGGTGCCAGGTTGATTGTTGGACTTGATGACCTTAAATGTCTTCTCCAACCTCAACAATTCTTTGATTCTGCCATATAACATCTGTATTTAAAAATGTGTGTATTTTCTTTGTGAAGTTGTCTGTGACGTCATATACAAGCACATTCTGTCAAGATACCTAGTGCTTACTAGAGAATTCCTTGGATTAGAGAGTATCCAGGAGATTTACCAACAGGCTATTCCAACCCCTCTAAAATAAGGCAGTGGCTGCTCATCTCCAGGCAAGATGAGCAAGTCACACAGTAAAAAACATGTAAGAGGGAAACAGTCTCCAAAGGACCTAGTACAATACTGCAACTTCTCCAGTAAATGGGGAATAGGGGAGGAAACATCTGCACATAGTCAACTAAAACAGTAATAATTAAACTGCTATTATTAAATACATAGCATTATAAAGACTAAGATAACATTTTACCATATGTACAAGGCTGAGTTGTTGCTCTTGGCCTTGCTTCCACGTTCACCACAGCCCTTAAACTTCACTGTGAAAGCAAAGCAGTTCCTCCAAAATAGTAAAATACAAACATCCTCTTTCTTGTAGGCACATTTCACATTCATCCTTTGAAATACAAGGATGTATTCCCTGAGAGGAAAAGAGAAACTATGCTGTCGGGCACATGCAGCCTCTTCCCTACACCAGCAGAATTCCCTCTGTTCGGTTACTGAATGTCAAATACATGGGGATCCATCCTCTCTGAAGGGTAACCATCATTTACTCTGAAGGGTAACACATCATTTTGCATTGCTATCACCACAGTTTATGATGCTCTGGTACAAACTATGATTTCCACTAAGAAAAAGAAAACACAAAAAAACAGTTCCCTGTCCAGAAAAAGAAAACACAAAAAACCAGTCCTGACTGACTTGGTATATTAAGCACTTATAGGCTTCCCATAGTATTCAGTTAAAAATGTCCACTAAAATTTTGGTGTTTTCTATGGAAAACTTAAAGTCACCTAGAAAATCATTTTGAGAGGGACCTTAAGTAGATCACATCTACTTCTATTAATACATTTCTCTACTGTTGTCAAATCTAAATCACAGTGACACACAGCAAACAGCATCAGGTTTATGACTAAAGAGAAAATCTAAGACCAGCATACATGGCACAAGCGCTGGTTCTTCTGACCACAGATAACTGAAAAAGTTCCATCTGTCTTTTCACTGCTGCAAGCAACAGTGATAACAAAAGCATTAAATGCCGCAACGGCAAGAGCATTTCTATTCTGGTACTTTTTAGCCCACCCCTTCTAACCTCCCAAAGAGTTAACAGGAAAACTTATTTAACAGGCTATAAATGTAAAAAAAAAAGGTGAAAGGTAATAAGATATCTACTATCTTCCATGTTTACTTGAGAGATACATATTATTAAAAACATAAAAATACAAGGTTTATTGTAAATTCAGAAGGGATACCTCTTTTTTGATTTGCCAAACCTCTAATGAAGTATTTTTTATCTGAATTCAGATAAGGTACACTTCATTTTCTCATAATTTACAACAAATAAAGTTTACTTTAATCTAAGGAAGAGAGAACAACAATAGAGAGAAGAGCAGCATATTTGGGGTGGGTTTTTTCACTAGATTAAGCTGAAGATTTACAGACCAGGGAACATTTTTCTCCTGCCTGCTCTATGGCACTTAAGATTCAAGTAAATACAAGTTACAAAAATACCACCTGTCTGATGGACATCCTGTGAGCCCCACTCTGTTGCTTGTTAGGACAATACTAATGCTTTTCAACAATGAATGTTAGAATCATCGAATATCCTGAGCTGGAAGGGATACACAAGGATCGTCAAAGTCCAACTGTGCCCTGCACAGGACAGCCCCAAGAGTCACACCATGTGCCTGAGAGCATTGTCCAAACGCTTCTTGAACTCTGCGCGGCTTGGTGCTGTGACCACTTCCCTGGGGAGCCTGTTCCAGTGCTCAAACACTTCTGGGAGAAAAACCTTTTCCAAACTAAATCTCCCCTGACACAGCTTCATGACATTGCCTCCAGTCCTGTCACTGACCACCAGAGAGAAGAGGATCAGTGCCTGCTCCTCTGCTTCCCTCTGTGAGGAAGTTGTAGACTGCAAAAGGACCAAACTGCAATAGACTGTACGGAAATACATCAGGAGCAGACAGGTGCCACGTGGCTACAACTGTGTATTGCCCCAGTCTCATTACTTGGCACCACTACATGCCTCTGAAGTTTTTTCAACATGCCTCTGCCAGAAAGCCCTCAAACTCAGTCTTATACACTTCACATCCACAACTATGTGCCTGGCTTGTGTGCTCTCACCTTAACATCCTTTCTTGTGGGCTTAGTTATCTTTCAGTCTCAGGAGGCTTTAGAAAGAGACCCATCATAGCCAGTTCTTTCAGCCTTCTGTTGCATGTTTGGACATGTTATGGCCAGTTATGGCCAAATCAGTGTGGACTTAATGGTAGCCTTTTCTCCATACAGGTATGAGGTTCTCACTTGAAGTTCCTTTGCCATGTACCTGAGGGCATTATAAGGCCCTCTGAACTTGATTCTGTAACACCGAGAAATCTACACAAAATAAAGCTGCTGGATTTCCAAAGAGGCAATATATAGACTAACTGTGCTGTAGAACAGAATGCGGACTGCATGGTGTCTGACAGGTTTTAAAAAAAGTATAGTAGTAATTGTGAAACAAAACATCCCTAATTTAATCTGGAAATTACTGACCAGTTGAAGGGATAACTTTTTTTCACCTTCCCCTATCCTAAGTACCCAGGATCTATCAGGACTTTATACGTACCATTGGAAATGCTGGATGAAGAATTTCAATACAGCATTTAAAGTAATTTTTTTACCTGAAGCTATGGGTTAATAGATGTTCTTCTCTTCCCCACCTTGCCTTCCCCCCGCAAGTTGGATTTTAGGCAAAACACATTTGAGGTGTTTTATTCCAAATGGTATGGTTTTTCCTGAAGCAGGATGAAAACAGAAACTCGGTGGAGTCTACATCTAGGTTTGACTTGCATGGCTTGTTGCATGGCACACTGTTTTGCCATGCATACCTGCTCCAGGGCAACCTCTCACCCCTCTTGTGAGGGTATTCTAATGCAAAGGTCTTCAACGGGTCTAGCCCATCTCTGAGAAAGCCACACCTCAGCTGCCCACCAAGCCCTCACTCACAGACATGAGGGCAGCAACTGAAGAGAGCAACTTCATACATTCATAAAACAGTAAGATACAGCAACCACCACCAAAATGCTTTCAAATGTATTTTTAGGCCATTACATTTATTAGCATACGGTGTTTGTTCCAGTACACTAGCAAGACTTTAAGTAAGATACAACTTTCTCTATCACTTTCCTAACCCTTTCCTTATATATCATGGAAAACAAAAGGCCAGCATTTTTGTTTTAAAAGTTCTCCCCATCAGCTTCTAGACTTGCTAATCATCCATATTTAAGAAGCCTGCACATATAGAAAAATATATCACCCACAGTTTAATGATAAACGTGCATCAGATGACAAGGCTGGTAAAAACAGGATGCAAATCATAGAGAGCCTTTACTAAGAACTTTATCACTTCTATCTGCAAGCCCTTGTAAAAAAAAAAAAAAAAAACAGAACAAGTTTTCCCCAAAGGTATAAATATATATACGTATGTTCTAATAGCTCAAGGAAACTGCAATGGCCCTAGATGTTTAAGATTTCAATAAATGTGAAAAGGACTATAACCTCTAAGTTTTTACTCATGTCCCTAAAAAGGAGGTCCCACTGAAGTCCCATACTTCCACAATACCATTCCTAAGTATTTTTATTAACTCACAGAACACTCTGAATTATTCCATGGTTCGCAACAAGATTTGTTTCTATTTCAGATATTTTATAGATAAGTATACTAGACTGAGAAAAATGAGCTGAAAGTATTAGAAGAAACACTACCAGCAGATATTACACTTTGTTTTCAGTTTAGAGCTGACAAACTTTTAGTTCATCAATATTTTATGTAGATGACTGGCAATAGATCCCACTAGACAAATAATACAATACTCTTTTTCTTCCCTTGCCATTTTCCTCCTCTGCAAGATGCAGTTGTACTGTATCCACAATCAAAAGATGAAATCCCTTTGATTCAGTAGCTGAGCTGGTGAGTTTTTTTTTTTTTAAACTACAACTTGTATTCAAGGCTTTTCTGCTACAAATTTTAAAAAACACACAGAATTCTCTGATCATGTGGACTTCCAATGCCTTAAAATACGAAGGAACCACTTAGGAATGAAAGTTAAATCAGTCTAAAACAACTTTTTTCTTCTTATGTAATGATTGTAATCTTTAAGTTCGCTGACTTCTTCTGACTAAAAGGGCCTCATCTCAGAATTTCACCCAAAAGACCACATTTAGTAAATGTTTTCTGATATCATAAGATGATGTCCCCTATTATGTCAATTGACCTGTCTCTACTGTTTATGTCTACTTCAAATCTCAAAGTGTTTAACTGCTGCTGTTTCAAAGCATAGGTGAACACCACTTAGTACTAGGAAAGTCATAATTTAAAATTACTTTTTGTTTTGACATTCTAAATGCCATTTCTATAGTCACAAAGCACCACCACATCATGAGAGAAAAAAGAAAATCCAAAATCCCAATGCCACTATCACTTTTACTTCTCTTAGATGTCCTAAATAAGTTGAAGTGACTTTCCTAAACCATATTTATTCAACAATAATCTGTTCTTGTCCAGCAGAAATTCAAAAGCTTTCTTCAGATACTGGCCAATGAGTCACTGTGCAAGTGAAATAGTAAACATGTAATGTTGCCTTGAAAAAAAAGAATATTTAAAGTTCACTATAAGCCTAAGAAAACACATTGCAAACTATAAACACATTTTTTTAATGGCAGTCTAAATAATTTAAGTATTTCAAATACTTGAAAACAAAGAATAATTGTTGTTATTAAACAAATTTTATGTCCTATTGCTTAACCTTTTACAATAACATCTCTAACATACAGGGTGACTCTTCCCTAGTTACTTCCAGATTTGCTGCCTCATGCAGTTTACAGGACGGTTTGAGGGTTTTTTCCCCTCTTCTTTTAAATTACATACTCATTTATTTCCAACATGAGCCTCCAGCAAAGGACTTGCCATGGACTTCTTGAGAAGTGCCCAACCATGACTGCCAGAGAGTACCTACTTGGATAACTACAGACTTCAGCATCAGGGCAATGCAGCCCAGCACAACACACACAAATAAGCCCAAAAGCCCATTACTATCACTCTGGCCTTGGGTAACTCCCTATCCCTCTGTCTTGGTTTACTCATATGTAAAAAATGGAGAATACACACTGTAGGAGAGTTTAGAAGATGAATAAATTGGTGGCTGGTGAAGTTCTTTTGTTATGATTAAAATTACCATTTAAAAAGCTCATTTAGCTATTCTTTAGCAAGATATGAAGAGAGACACTGCAGGAAGAGTCAGCCTGTTTCATGAGATTCCGTGATATTCATTATCAGGTTTACTGAATAATATACAGTAAACAAATTATCAGGCCATACTTCAAATAATAAAAACAAATTAATTAAACAGCTACTTTATCACAGAAGGCCTTATGCAGGTAGAAGAAAGGGGACAGAGAAAACATGGTTGCATAAACAGATTACATCCTATTTCACAGACACAAGAAACGTGTTGTGTCAGTCCCACTTCAGCTCTTTCTTAACTTCAGCTTTGCAGCCTGCCATCATTCTGTATGCACGGTCATTTAAAATGGGTGTATGAAGTTACATAGTTTAACATTTTCTGTAACTTACTTAGTTCTTTCTTGATAATTACTTTCAAAAAGTATATACAAAAATTACCACCAAAGACTTCTTGCTAACTGGAGATACAAATAAGGCAGACAGTAACAAACAATTACAGCTTTCTGGACACCCTCATCATACCCCTCTTTCAGAGGCACTGATGATTCCAGCAATATAAATACTTAAAAGCTCTAAGGTGTCCCATATAAAGTATGAGGGGAAACAACAAAACAAGAGTTTAAAGCTACTGCTCTTCTTTATATACATATATATGCACTACTATATACATATGTATTCAAACACTTAATTTTCGGTGTTTAAATTGCTTCTACTGATGTCTGACTCCCTTCCCAAACTACAGTTTTCATGTTCACTTTCCACTGTCTTGAAAAACAAAAATGAACCCAAACCAACCCCCGAAAATGAACTCAACCTGTAACAGGGGAAAAAAGAAAAAAAAAAAAAAGAAAAAAACCCAACTAAATCATGCCAGTTCTCCCCGGGTACATACTCAAGAATTGACTTTTCCCATCCTGTCATGTAGAAGATAATCAGTTCTCAGGTTAAATAATTTCTATTAAGATAAAACAAAACACAACGGAAAGGCAGGTGTTTCCTTTTCCCTCTCCTGTGTCTAAATAGAAAAGGAAAATAACCTGAAAAACTAATAATTTATGCAATGGCTTTCTTACATTTTGTTTTCAACACACTCCTAAATAGTTATGGAAAAGCAGTAATTCTAGAAAGGTCTCTCTAATTAACCAGCCTTTAAACACCTATAGTTGACCAAGTCATGGAAATCAGAGGGCAAAAGGTACAATATATCTTCAGCAGTGATGCATTTTATACCAATGACACCTATTTTATGAGAGAAAAACTACTGAAGATTTAATGGTGCCAATTAAAGAAGCCAAGAGTTTGCATGGCTCAATGGCTGAGTCATAGACCTTTTCCCCATAATAGGTTCCATTATAGTCCTGAGCTCAAACTGTGGGAAGAGAATTGCAGATGAGTAAGAGGAATTAGTATTTTTAAATGTTATAGCAAAGGAAGGTGTCCTTTAAGCATTACGCAACTGTATCTCTGGTAGCAGCACTGCAGCTTGTGCTTACTCACCATTGGAGCTTTGAGATCCTCAGAAATTTGTGGACATCTCGCAACTTCAAAACACTGTCACAGAAATTAAGCCCATCAGTGGGACCCTCTCAAATTTAATCAGTATTTCGTAAGCATTTCCAAACCTGAAATACTCCAGCACTTGTAATTTTTGTGCTGTGTTATTAACTGATTTTTTTTTTAAATTCATTTATATTTATGTAAAACAACATAAGACTGCATAGCTGAAGACCAAAGTAGTTTGTACTTGACCATATGATGTCTGTAAACAACTGGTGGGATGTACAATGAGGAAAAGAAAATTAAAATGTTGATGTGCCTCTCAAGATCGCTTCCCAGGGAAGTATTTGTGCCACAGTACAACGTTGCACAAAATTCTGATTATCCACATCAACAACAGTTACACTTCAGACATAGATTCTCTTTACATTTCTTCAAGGCAATCTCTACCTAACTTTAGACAGACTGCTATTTATCAAAACATTGGCAGATCCTAATACAGGAAATAAAAATAATTAAGATGGGTAAATTTGGCACTTAGAGCAAACTGGGTATAAAACCAGTGACTAATAAATTTAGGAAAAAAAGTCAGATGCCTGTTCCAACATACAAAGTAATCTGATCTGGGCAAGAATTTAAAAAAAAAAAAAGGAATACTGGGAACAAAAGCCAAGTGATCTTGAAATTGAAGTTTGATGAGGTTATGAAAAGCAGTCCATAAGATGGTACTTGTGACAGCTGAAAGCTCAACTCAATGTCCCAGACAACCTTTACAAGTACTTTGCTCCAAATGACTGGTGACAGTAAAAATCAGCAGCAAAATCTTGTTTACATTAAAAAACAAATGCTTTCCAACAAATGCAATTTGGAATATGACAAACACTGAACATATTAGTTCAGAAAAGAGTTAAATATGCTTAGGATTAACCATTTATGTTTAATTTTCTAGGGGAAGAAAATATCTATTAAGCAGACTAATAGGGCTGGTAAAACAAGCTTCTGGACACAGAAATTTTATCTTCAGACCTGACAAAAGGGGTTGGTCACTAAAAAAACTTTCTTAATTACACTGGCCAATATAGTAAGAAAAAAACTTGAAGTATTACCTCCTTCGTAAGCCTTATTTCACACACATCCTCAAATCATCGCAGCTATGAACATGACTCAGATACCCCAAAGAAAACCTCTCTGATTTCAAATGTTTGTATTTATAACATTTTTTCCTTGACTAGGAATTGTCTTTGTATCATGACTGTCATAGAAAATGCAACAGTGCTGTTTAAAACAGAAAAGGCTACTTATTAAATAAAGATGCCACAGTCCCAGTGTTCTTTTGCAATAGCTTTTTCTACTCCCTAGTTTGGACAATTTTCCCAGAACATTGCAGAAGTAATTTTTATTTTCAAGCACTCTAAACAACAGAGGCTTGAGAAAAGTAAAAGTAAGCAATTTATTAAATAACTGGTCATCCATTAAATTACTGGTCATTCATTTACACAATAACATTATTTAAGCATTAGGGATATATTTGGAAGGAGTGGGTTAGTGCAGGAGGGTGCTTGTATCCAATTTGCTGGGCATGTATCTTAAGTTAGAACAGGGATATCGCACCTAAAAAGGCTCCTGAGAGAATTTCACCTCTTTCTAATGTGTTGGAAAACTTGTTCTTCCTCAAGAGCTTCCTACACACAACATCCGTAATACAAAAGATCAGAATCAATGAGGATAAATGAAGATAGAACAAATTCTTCCCTCAAAAAAACCGAATTCTTTTCCCTAGAAAGCCCAGAAGCCCATAGCCTGCTTTGAGGACTCTCCTGATCAGTTAGTTACAATCTAAAACCCCTTCTCCCAGCCCTACATCCATTAAGCAATTGAGTGGTTTACTGAAGTGCTTTGTTTTGGGCTAAGTTTGATACAAATGGATGTAAAGACACAGTAGAGGCAGAAAGAAGCAGGAGTTTTTATCTTTTATACCTAATAATAAGTCAGACTTATGCAGTTAATCACTGAAAGAGGAAGACAACTGCAGATCATACTTCAACTACTTACAACCCAAGTTTTCTTGGATATATATTTTCCCCCCATAATGTTTTCTTACTTTCATTTGTGAATACAAGCATCTACCTCTTCATCATCTACAACTCAAAGAACATATTCCTGAGTTAAAAGGCAAATATGCTAATCAAGATTTAAGTAATTCTGTATTTGTGACTTGCAAGAAATAAACCAGTGGTTTTCTAGCATTGAAGGTAGATATTTTTCACATGCAATGCTAGTATTCTTTTTATGTACCAGTCCTCACAGTTTTGCATGATAATTTTTGATTATCCATCTGGGCAAGAATTTTAAAATCACTTTAAATGCAGAAAGTCACTTTCTGAAGCTGAAGGGTTTATATTTTGGATATCATAGAAGACAAACCAAAACTAAGGACTACACTCAAAGGCTTTTTGTCTTTTTGAGGACATGCAAATGCAAACAAGTAAAGAAAGTGTGCAGGAACTGAGGAACAAGCAGTGCTAACTATTCTCAAGGTAGAACTTCTGAGGCAAGCACCCCTCAGAGCATCGAGCAGGTGTGGAGGAGCTTGCCCAGGGTGGTGGGGGTGTAAGACTGAGGAGGTTTGTGGTCACCTCTGTAACCCCAGGCTGTTACCCATCTGCACATTTCCACCCTCTGAAACGGAAACAGTGATTGGGTTTGCCTGACCTACCAACAAATACCCACTGATTCAAAGTACAAAAAGGTTATCTGATGGAAGAAGTTAACAGACATCGATGGTACGTATCATAGGCTAAAGTAATCTTTTTCTGGCTGGTTTACTAATACTACCCTGTCAAACTCTGGTAACTGTGGTTTCATATTGACACTTTCCACTCACTACAAGATTTACAGCTCAACAGAAAGGGTTCAGTTATGCCCAGCTCCCTTCAAATCCAAAGGCAAATATAACATATAACAAATATAACTTTTTCAGTATATGTCTTCGTCAGTCTTTCTGTGTCCTTTCCAAAAAAGGTAGCACTATAAAATCCATTACTTCCAGGTCAGGTGAGGATACTCCATCTGGAGCCAACACAGAACTCCCTTCTGAAGAGATCATAGAATGGCTTGGGTGAGAAGAGACTTTAAAGCCTATCTAGTCAAACACCCTTGCAATGAACAGGGACATCTTCAACTCAATCAGGTTGTCCATCCAACCTGACCTTGGATGTTTCCAAGGATGGGGCATCAACCACCTCTCGGGGGAACATGTTCCACTGCTTCACCACCGCCACTGTAAAAAAATTCCTCCTTATACCTAATCTAACTCAATCCTCTTGTAGTTTAAAGCCATTACCCCTTATCCTATCACAACAGGACCTGCTAAAAGCTCTGTCCCCATCTTTCTTATAAGTCCCCTTTAAGTACTGAAAGGCTGCAATAACATCTCTCCAGAGCCTTCTCTTCTGCAGGCTGAACAAACCCAACTCTCTGAGCTTTTCCTTATAAGAGAGGTGTTCCAGACCTCAGATCATCTGTATGTCCTCCTCTGGACTCGCTCCAACATATCCATGTCTTTCCTGTGCCAAGAACCCCAGAGCTGCATGCAGTATTCCAGGTGGGGTCTCTCGAGAACAGAGTAGAGGAACAGAACCACCTCCCTTGACCTGCTGGCCACACTGCTTTTGATGCAGCCCAGGATATGGCTGACTTTCAGAGCTGCAAGTGCATTTCGCCAGGTCACGTCCAGTCTTTAATACACCCATACCCCCAAGTCCTTCTCAGCAGGGCTGCTCTCAATCCCTTCATCCCCCAGCCTGTATTGATACCAGGGGTTGCCCTGATGCAAGTGCAGGACCTTGCACGTGGACTTGATGAACCTCATGAGGTTCACACAGTCCCACTTCTCAAGATTGACCAGGTCCCTCAGGATGGCTTCCTGTCCCTCAGGTGAGTTAACCACAGCCCTCAGCCTCGTGTGGTCTGCAAACTTGCTGAAGGTGCACTTGATCTCACTGTCCAAGTCACTGATGAAGACACTGAACGGTACTGGTCACACCATACCCTTTTCTGTAACAGGAGATCTCTGCACTTGGCTTTACACTGAGGTGTAACCACTGTAATTTCAGACACCAGCCTGAATAAATCCCTTCAGAAGTGAGATTTACATTACACCAGAGAACTCTGTTCTGTCAAGTTTCCATCTCCCCTTTTTTTTGTTGTTAAGATGCATAAGCCTCTAGTACAGGAGATGTAATTCTCTCTATAAACTTCCCACACACATATTGTTGCTTATCATATAAACCTGCTCTCCTTAATCAACTTTCCCAGACTACAAAAAAGTAGTCTGCAGGAGACTTCACAGGTATACAGACTGCGGTTGGAAAACACCAACCTAGAGAAATCTTAACGGATACTTATGAGATACAAAACTAAAAGTGATCACCTCTAATCAACTCTGTTTTTCTCTTGGGGTGGTAAAACAGCAGTTCTCCATCTGGCCTTTTCACTGCACTATTTTATTAACTTCAACATGACAAAGTGGGCTTGAAATCACAGACTTGTTAAAAACCCTTTGATGTTGTATTTGCTGCCCAAGATTCATTTATGTCAAAGAGCCCAAGATACTTCTCAGATTCTAGTTCTATAGTCCCAGTAACAAACGAAAATAGCCTTTGAATACATCAGCTATGGCATGGCACTGGTAGGCCTTTCCCCAGCTCCTCTGGTAACTGAGCTAAACTAACAATTAAATCTGAAAGTGTCATTAGAATTGGAGGTGAGGAGGGGGAAGAAAGAAAGAAAAAAAAAAAAGAAAAAGTAACAACCAAAAATGCCACATTTTATTTTCTGTGGACAAACACCTACCTCAGCACCAACTTTATCTGGACCGAGTTAACTCTTAATTATAATGTTTAATCATACTTTAGTTTTCCAACCAGTTTGATTAACATTGTTCTATGAAACACCTTATCTTTAGTGCAGATATCTTTTGTATCCTAGCTCTAGCCATTCTTTACACAATTCATAGTAAAATGTAAAAATCCCCATATACAGGTCCTAAATCAGACATGCCTACAGCAATATTAGGTCTAGATTTGGTTTATACTGTAGTATTACAATGGAGAGCTGTGTCTAAAGCAATCATTTACCTCACCCCTCAGTGCTGTAACAGTTTCTGATTTAGGTTTTTCAGCATTGTTTGCAGGAACCACTCTGCCATCCCCCGCTCACCAGTGCAGAGCACTTCCCAAAGCACACCCAACAACAATACTGGCAATACAGACACCAAACGAGTAACCTGTGTCAAGTCAGCAAAAAGTCCCCAAATCCCGGTCTAATGCCTCATGTACAGAATTATCTGGTTTTCAGCAAGTTTTCCCCAAGTATTTCAAAGGAGGCCTGCTGAGAGAAACACTTAGAACCAGGTAGTCTTCCAGTATTCCAGGTGCTTATCCCTATGTCCATTTCTGACAATGCTTGCCCCTGTAAACAACTGCAAGATCCCATTAACAAACTGAGATACAAATAACAACTTTAGACTAGCTTTAATGACTACATATTTCATACAGTTGTACAAGCAAACTGTGATGTCAACTTTTTATGGTAAGGTGTCACTTTAAATTCAAACATGCACTGTGTATTATAAGCCTCCCACTATATTTAGCAACAATTGGCTGGTACAGAAAGATTTCTTCCAAAAATAAAATAAAGGACTTCATATCATTCAGCGCTCACATGTAAGGAAAATTACAGTATTATCACAGTTATCAGAGTCTTGCAGGGCCAAAAGAGATACGAAGTAACAGAATGCAAGTGGATGGAGGGCCATCTGGAGAGAAAGGAGATGGAAAAGGAGAGTGGAAAAAACAGAGTTCATATTGACTACTAGACATTAGGAAGTTTGTTATGAAGCTTGTTATGAGTCCTCTCTTCTCTTTCCTTACAGGAAAATTACACCCAAAAATCTGTGGAACTATTAACTTCTCAGTTACTGTGGTCATTATGTTCTTTTCGTTGTGGAAGTTACAGAGACATAATAAAACCACAACTCAATTAGCACAATTAAAATTGACTAATCTTTTCAGATTCAAACAATTAAGTTATTCAGTCTGTTTTAAGAAAGAAGTCTACTGTGAGTATACATTCCTTTTGGGAACTCTTGAATTATATACGGAAATTCCCTCTCTGACTAAAACAAAAAAATAGTTTATATTTAACAAAATTTTTAAAAATTACATTTTAATATAGATATTTTAAAAGTGGAAGATGAAAAATAAATGTTTGGCACTACCTACAACATGCTATATCAATATATCAAACACACATTTGTTTTTGTATACTAAAGAATACATGTTGCATTCTTGAAGACAAATACTTCCAATTTTCCAAAATGAAAAGGTTAATAATATGCCACACAAACCTGCCAAGCTCCAGAAGTCAACATTTTAGAAGTTAAGACTGTGGACTTTCAGTACTTATAAAAAAGAGGGAGAGGAACTTTTTCCACAAGCAGATAGTGATAAGGCAAGGGGGGATTGTTTTAAACGCAAAGGAGAAGATTTAGATTAGATGCTAAGAAGAAATTTTTAACTCAGAGGGTAGAGAGGTACTGAACAGCTTGCATAGGTAAGTTGGAAATGCCCCATCCCTGGAAGTGTTCAAGGCCAGGCTGGGGCCACGAGCAACCTTATGTAGTGGGTGGCATCCCTGCCTGTGGTGGGGCAGTTGGAACTACATCACCCTTATGGTCCCTTCCAACACAAGTCATTCTATTGGCCTGTGATTTCTTAACATTTAGTTTCTACAGCAGCAACCCTGGCAACATGAACCCATTCCCAGAAGTTCTTAATTTTTGTGCTTGGTCAGCGTAATACAAGACCTGCCGTCTCCTAAGATTGGCTAACACAGTAAAACCACTGAGGAGTACAGGAAAGAGCTGTATCCAGATCCTCAGTACTGAGGAAGAACAAAAGCACTACTCTCACATTAACCTCTATAATTACCAAATTCCTACACAAGAAGTAGGATTTGCTCCTTTGAACTGTTAAGACCAGTTGTCATAGTCTTCTGAAGCTGCGTTTATAAGACAGAGCAATACTAGAAGAAGAGACAAGGAGAGCAAGGTGGTGACATATTTTAGACTAACAGATACCTAAGTAATAACTCGAACTGGGAATTCTATGGATTTGGGTTTTGAATAAATAGCGAAGTTTATGCCCATCATCTACATGTTCCTCTTCATAAACAAGGGCAACTCTATTTTTGGCTACAACAACCTTGCCCAGGAACAGAGAAAATTTTAACTAAACATATGATGTATGAAAAACAGTAAAATCAGAAAGAATGCTGATTCTAGAGTTTATAAATCAAACCCACACTCAGATCGCTAAGTCATCCTGTGATGACTAAAAATTTAATCTGAGTTTTATTTCTAACTTTTCATGCTTTTAAACAATTCTCTATGTTGAAGAAAAAAAGGAAAAAAATCCCATTCAATACTCAGAGAAAACAACTGATTGACTGGTACTGGAAGCATCTTCTCTCATTTCAGCACACCTGACACACACCTAACAAAATTGTGCCAAACTCTTTGGTAGAAGGGGGATGTTCTTTCACCTCTTCAATAACAAAATAGCTGCAAATACTTCAGTTGGAAGAGGAAAACAGTCGTCCTTTTCTAAAAACAAAACAAAACACCACTCCTGAAATCAAACCTGTCATTTACATTTGTGTGGACTAAAAAAAAGTGGGGAAAAGTTGGAATGTGATCTGTCACTAATTCAATAAACAAGACAAAGCTCTGACTTCTAACAGAAGTTTTATTTATCAAAATTTAAGGGAGAACTCAAGGGCTGGTTACTGAGGGCAAGTGCTACAAAAACGCGAGCTGTGTAAGGACACTGAAAAGCCTGAAAGGGTATTAAAGGGCCAGAGGAAGAGGCAGTGCCCCATTTTGCCCCAGCAAGCATTCCCACTCCCACACCACCACACCAGCTTGGGTGATCTTGTGGTTACACAGGGAAGAGATGCTGGGAACGTGACCTGGCCAGAAGTGAGCAGGCCAGATCAGCCTGTTCACCCAATGATCAGGCATGCTGATGCAAGGAAGGAGCAAACATTCTGTATCCCAGCCCTCAGCCACCTTTATTTGCATGGATTTATTTTTTAAACCAGATTAGATACTGAGAGCACACAATTATGCTGGGAAGTTGTCAGTGGACTATTTGCCCACAGCACAGTGACACAAAGGTACACCCTGAAGCAGCGTACAGAGCGGTAACAGGCACCACTGGACCAAATGGCGACCTCTGGCAAGGGCTCAGCAGGCAGGTGACTCAAGCAGGAGGAGAGGTGGGGTGACTCCCTAAACTGTGCCCCCATTTTAACACAGCACTGGCCATTTCCTCTCTCTTCCTACTCTTCTGTCAGCTCAACTGAGCCTTTCACTGAGCCCTTCCCTGAGCACTGCTTCCTGCCCACCCTTCCTACTCTGCTCCCAAGAAGCAGCTTCACCATCTTTAAACCACACGTCCAAACAAATTTAATGGCACAAAAAGAAAGATCTGTACAAATAGATGCTTTAACCACCATGAAAAACTAAAGGGTGTCAATCTTGCTCCTTAGCTACCAAACTTTACAACTCTGTTGCCAAAAGAAGTCTATAAATATTTATAGATGTCATCTCTAGAGAAAAAACAAACAAACAAGTGTTCTGTTCCCAAATCCAGACCACATTTTCACTATGTATCATAATCCAATTAAAAGAACTGAAATCTGAAAATTCAAAAGTGAAAAGCACTGGCTCACTGAACTGAGGGAGAAAACAACTTCTACAGGCTAAAGTTAAAAATCACACTTCAAAGTGATGGTGTCCCATCATAGCAGGGACTGAGACATTTATTCTCCACGGAAGAAAAAAAGAGAGGACACACAAGTTTGTGACACTTGCAATCAAGACACAAGCATAGGCAAATTAACAAAAAATAAATGGATGCCTTGAATTCCATGGGAAAGAGCAAGACAGAAGACTGGGAGGAGGATCCATAATAAAAAGGTAGGAAATTATTGCTTTGCCTGCAACTTTGTCCTTATTAGGATTTCTACTGCATTTAAAGAAATAAAAAATAAATGTAAAAAAAAAATAAAAATCAAGCATTTCTCCTTCCATTTGCCCTCATTTTCCACCCTTGTAAGTTTATATAACTTACTGATAATATAATACTGACAAGAGGGTTTGTATTAGACTATCAGCCTTCAATCAAGGAAAAAAGCTTCTCCAAAACAACAGATTTAAATTTGTTCAAATAAATACAAAGTAACAGAATGTGTTCGGCTATGGGAAAAATAAGATGACTGCCAAATCCCACTGGAAGTGACCATCAGCAGATAAGAACACCGTACTGAAGTACTGAAGAGCAGCATAAATCTAAAAATATTTTAGTTATGTCATTCCTCAGATAACCCCAAATGATTTCAGGAAACAATACATTCAGGTTACCAACATATCATAGAAACTTTCAAAATATCCATGCTGAAGAACAAGTCTGGTAACTCTTAAGCCTACAAACCAGAATGTTGATGGAGAGTTGTGTTTTTATGCTAATGCTGCAAACTGGCTTTACCCAAAACTTCAGAGCAGATAATTTAATGGCACAAATTATTTTCATCATAGTCAAATCATGGCACCCAAGGGAAGAAGTATTCTTGAAATTGCTTGTGCCTCCCCAGCAGTAAAAAAAGACAAAAGAATTTATAGCAAAACTACCTCAAAACTACAAGTCTTTGTGCCAAAGGCCTATTCACTGAAGGATCACTGGAAGCCCTTATTTACAAAAGCGCACACAGCCTTTTCAAGGGTGAGGCAGAAATAAGTCTTTGGATATTACAATATTAACTTTAGATTTGAATATAACTGAGGAGTTTTAAAACATGAACTTCTGTTGGACAAAGTATTTCATACTAATTATTATATCCTTTGCATGGGAACTAGCTCATGGATGGATCAAGTTATCAGCGTAACAGACTCCACAGAGGTGAAATAACATCAACACTTGAAACACTTTTACAGTCTGCTTTTCTTTTAGTTGGAAAATTATAATTAATTACATGGCATACATTGCTCAATAACAGGAGTTCTTCAGATCCTCAACAAAATACAGTAGAAGCCTGTAAACTTAAAAAAAAAAAAAAGTAGTATCAACCTTTAAATGAATACTACGGATTTTCTTTGCAACTTTTCTTTCATCACCCTCCACAACTTCTGATTTTGCCTATGTTTTCTACGTATATTTTCCATAAATACACACATACACTTATACTTATCTATATATAAAAATAATATACAATTGTAATTAATTAAAGTATCAGTGGGAGTTTGATTTCATTTAGTCAGGCAGCTTCAAAAATCTTGCCAACATACACTAGTTTGCTGGTCTATGAATACTTAAAAAGGGAAACTATAATTTTTAGGACCAGCCATGAAATTTTGCTGAACATGCAGCATACGGAGTACCCCAAAAGACCAGCTAGCAGTCATGTGAAATAGCCTCTGTATCAAAACAAAAAGTATCCAACAGTGTTTGTACGTTTTTCTTAAAAAAACTGAACTTGTTCTACCTATCAACAGGAAAATAGTAAAAAAGTTAAATACTTGAGGGATTAAAAAGCAGTTCTCTGGAGATATGGGAAATTGCTTAGGAATATTAATTAATGGAAAAAATCTTAACTATTTGAAATTATACCATTTCTTACTTTGTAAAATTATAGGAAACATGCTGAAAGGTAATTGCTCATGTGAAGACAATAAGGAGTCAATCTCTTCTTTCTTCTCTTAGGCATTAAAACAAATACCCAGGAGAAGGTCAACTTCATTTTAGTGTGCCAGTAAGTAACTAACTTAACCTCTACTCTCTGCCGGGTTAAAATATTGCATCAAACCACTCCAGCTGACAGTAGTTTTCATTAATATTCCTCTCCATTCACGTATATCCAAGTATAAATTAAACTGAGGCAGCAACTCAGGGTTCGAAAATACAGGAAGGGCCTGTGAGAGGGGTGACCCATCTGGTGACTCAGCAGGACTTTCCCTGCCTCTTCCCCTGCAAGGGAGGGCAGGAAATTTCAAAGGAATGTGCTCATACCAAACACAGCTATGAGTTATGATTTAAAGCAAAGTCACCCACAGATAATAAGGCTACCAGAGTAAACCTGGCAGTGAACCCTTAAGACACACAAAATGAGTTCCTTCTCCACCAGAAGCTGCAAACTGCAGCCTGGCATCCTTCAACACTGTTGGTGCCCATCATTGAGCTCTACCATTTAGTCAAGCATGGAGGCTATACCATACCTGTTTGTCATTTAAATACCCCTGTGTTTGACTATAAATAATGTAGATCGCATTTGTGGAACATGATTAATGAACAGAACTTGAAACTTCAGCCCACACAGTAGCTGTGGGTAAATAAGAAGTTGTGTGTAACAACACACCCAGGACAGCCTATTCTTGGCAAAGAAAACTCCTACACTTCCTCTACCGCTAAAAAAAATGCTCTGAAAATAATGACATGTAAGAGCAACTGCACAGCATTAGACCCCCAGAGGCCTGTCTAACCTGATATTCCCTCTTTGATAATCGAAATGTGTGGAAGAGTACAAGAACCAGACACACACACAGTAGATGCAACCCAATAACAAATTCTCAGCCACTTATATACAGCATAGATCTGCTGAGGAAAATGTGGTGCCTTCATGTTTATCAAATGATGATGCATTTTTCCATGCAACATCTCAGAGATCAGCATCTTAATCTGCAGTTCCGAGCTCACCACCTGATAACTTGCTGAATACCTTATAAGAATTAAAGGAGACAAAAGCAGGTGACAAACAACCCTTATTTCACATTCACCCGTATCACTCACAATTTTAGAGGCTTTCACCATCTCTCTCCTTCCCTCCCCACCAAATTACCACCTCCTGTGCTTTTCCAAGTGTTACCGTATTTTCTGAGGCCTGAGGAAGGGACCCAGAGCTTCACAGCACTCACCACAGCAGCACAACAAACATACAGGTAGCAACATGATAACAATCATGGTTTTACTCTCTACTACTTCGAAACAATTTCTACCAATTTCTTTCTTTAACTGTCACAGCACACTTTCAGACAGCCATCCAACACCAACTGTTTTCCTAAGGAGAGAATTTCGCCTGCCATTTCACTGCCCAAGCACCACAGAACCATAAAATCATTTATGTTGAAAAACACCTTTAAGATCATTGAGTCTAACTGTAGACCCAGCATTACCAGTGCCACTACTAAACCATGTCCCTAAGCACCACATCTACACGCCTTTTAAAATCCTCCAGGGATGGCAACTCTACCACTTCCATGGGCAGCCTTTTCCAACGACTGACAACCCTTTCAGTGAAGGAAATTTTCCTAAAATCCAATCTAAACCTCCCCTGGCCACACCTTGACTCCCACTACAGACGGCCAAGCGACTGACACTCCTATTACACTTCTAATTATTTAGTTTCAGTCTTGTTAGGGTCTTCACCACAGCTGCACTTGGCACTCTTCTTTAGGTATATTGACAAGAGCAGCAAACTTTGCCATCTGACTTTTCACCCTTCTCCAGATGATTTATGAGCATTTTGGAGAGCACAAGCTCACAAGCCCAACACAGATGCCTTCACTGTGAAAACAAGCAAGCTGCTCCAACTCTCTGCTTTGCACCTTGGCGGATGACCCTGCAACAGCAGAACCTGCCTTCTCACCCCATGGTCACCGAACTCTTGCAAAAGCCTTTGATGGTGAAAAATGTTTCAAAGGAGGGCCTGAAAAACCACAGCAACTGAACATCTCAGCACTGTGGTGGTTCTTACGGATCTATCAAACTCCACCAAAGCCAGCAACTCACTGCTAACACAGTCCTAGAAACCACGTCTAGTTTTCCACTATTAATCGAAACCAGATGAATTGTCAATCACCAGTTTCATCTCCCAGCCAAAATAATTTGCAGTTTTGCACACAAAAAAAGAAATAACAAGCCTTGGAATCAACACAGCAATTTCTTTCAACTTAAAAGCAAAAGAACTTCACTTTCCTTCCAACATATCTAAAAACAAAACAGTAATTTGGTTAACCACAAGTATTACAGCCTTTCCATGATAAGGCTAGCTTCAAATCACTGAAAAATAATTACTAAGATGGCTTCGGTTGATTTTAAAGCACATAGCGATTTCCATTTCACTGACTATATTAATTTTGTTGATTCATTTTATACAAATAAAAACAAACCAGTCATTTAAATAACTGTTCTTCAGTGAACAGCTTTCTGCCTACTGACATGGAAGGAAAACCACGACACAGGAAAGCAACCAATTCTGTATTCAAGCTGTAGAACAGGGGTTTCGCACATCTGCATTTTTCCCCAGGGGGTGGGGAGGAGTTGAGTTTTCATTGACTTGAACAATACTCATTTCATCCAAATAGTTTTCAAGGGGGAAATGCCTGCCTGTCAAGAATTTCATTACTACAGTCAGGGCTCAAACTAATTACTTAATGGGAAAGTATGTTAACAATAAGTTTTACCAGATAAAAACTTTACAGAAGTAGGCTAACAGAGAATTTACTTGGCTTGCTACAACTGTTTGAATTACTGATTTTAATCAAATAACTTGAGTTATCATGTGGTTTTCCTCTAATTATTTAGTTTCAGTACTTACCTTTCTTCAAGCTATTCATCTGCAGTTCAGCACTTTGTAATAGGTAGCATAGCTCATTTAAAGGTTGAGCTGTTTGCATTTTACCTCTTCACTGATTAAAGGGGGGAAAAAAAAAAAAAAAGTCCCAAGAACATTTAACAAGCCTGTCCGTTCTATGAGTAAACCTTCTTCTCGCAAACCACCTTCTGATGCCAAAAATAAGCTTGCTGGATCATCAGATGAAAACAAGGAATTAATGCTGGTAAAGAACACCACAGCTTTAGGGCATAGTCCACCTCAAGTCTTTCCTCCCACATCCCAGCATCACTAGTCATGAAAGATTTCAGTGACACTGGTTTCTGTTCCTTTACAGTCTTAGAAATCTTACATTACCATTTCTACGATTTTCTTTCAAGTTCTTTTCTGCTAGATGCATCAGCTCTCATTTTCAGGGTAAAACCAATCTTACACTTCTTTTTGTCATCCCTACTGATTTTCATACCAATTTTGAGGAGGGAAGGGAAGAAAAAGATAGTTTTGAAGATATACTCTGCCCCTTCAAGAGAGCTTCCTCCTCTCTCCCAGAAAGACAGTGTACTTTTCCCCTTGCCCAGCTTAGTCCCTGATCTCCCTTCCCCACCCTACAGCACCTCCAATGCTCCCCCCCTCCTCTCTTACACGGGGAATGTGGAAGCCTGTCCCAGCTGCTGAGCTGCTCCATCTACCACTCCTTGGCAGCTGCCTCTCTGTAGCGCATACATCTGATTCCCAGACCCACCTCATGCTGTGTGGAGCAGCGAACAGAAGCAGCCGGCAGGCAGCAGTGGAGGGGACTGCTGAGCAGCTGCTTCCCGCACAGGCCCAGGACACTGGCTAGGACAACTGTTTTTATGATTTATTAAGTATATTGTAGCCTCGTATCATTACAACTGCATTCCAGCAATTGTCTCCAAATATTTATGGGTAGAGCTACTTGGTATTAATTACTAACTGGTTTAAAAAAAAAAAAGAAAAAATTAAAAGTAAACCTCTGATATCTTGACCACTTATTCATCTGGTACCAAAACCTCTTGAATGCTGACAGAGAGCCACAGGCAAACAATGGCAAATGTGAAGATCACAAAAACCACTTTTTCAGCTGAAGTTTAACATACTAGCAGGTAGTCAAACCTGATAAGCTACAGAGGATCAAGATGTTTTACCATCTTTAGCTTTTAATTAGAAAATGATGTGGAAGCAATACGTTGCCATTGAAACCTGGCAGTTCAGAGACTTGGTAAAATAAAACTTCTATTCAGCATTTCATTTAAGCCTCAAAAGATTTTATTTCAGACTATGATTCACATCTGTTGTCTTCTCCTTGCATAAACTGTTGCCTCATCACTTCTCAGTTGCATTACTTAGTGTTGAAGAAGTTCACGCTAAAAATTTTTTCACATGTAAAAATTTCAGCTTTAATTTCAAACCACAAAACATTCCCTTAGGATTTAAAAGAAAACCATCAGTTTGGCCAAAACAAACATATTATAACACACACTTCTTGCTCCAAGTTGCAAATACAAAAATTAAGTTTAAATGACAATTCTCATATGTGCTTTCCATTTTCCCCTCAAAGGAACCAACATGGAAAAAAGAGTATGTATTCAGGTCAATACCTGAATTGTCCTGTTGCTGTAACAAATTTCAGTCTATCCATAATGTTATCCTGTAAAAATTACTTGAAAGATGTTAACAAGCTACCTGAACCTCATTTTACCTTCGGCCTCTGTACACCAAAAGAGCCACATAACCAGTAACAAACAAGGGAGTCAAACAGGAGCAAGTATTTTGAAACCATAGTTCTTGTGTATCCTGAAACGCATTTACAGTCATTTAAAACATTTTCTACTAATTGGAAGTAGCTTACCTGAAGGACAGGCACTTTTTGTGGTGTGTTTTGTGGTGACTGGTGAAGCTGTGCCCAAGGCTGATGATGAGGATGTGGGGGTGGTGAAGACTGATGATGTATCCCTGGATGAGGCTGCATGGGAGGACAGGTTGGCATTTGCTGTTGAAAAGACTGCTGTTGACTAGGAAGCTGCTGGCCAGATATTAGTCGCTCTTGTATTGCTTGTGGATCTGCAAGGCCAACACCTGGACAACCATTTGGTCTCATGTGCCCACCCATCTCCCGTGGTGTTGAAGACATACCCATAAATGGACGATTCTGTTGCATGTTGCGGGGGCCCATATTCCTTTGTCCAATTCCCATGGCACCAGGGGGCTGGTGTGACGGTTGAGGATGGGGTATATTTGGGTAACTGCCAACTTCCATTGGTATTCCAGCACTACCAGGTCTAACCTGTGGAGGAGGTGTACCTGCTGGATTACTCATTGCTTTCATAGGTGACATGGGAGGTGGAGAGGCATAAGTTCCCTGAGGCTGTGAAGGGTGCATAGTTTGCGTGTTCATTTGGTTAAGTGAGCCACTAGGGTGGATGGGCTGCTGGTGCATTAGTCCTTGACCACTGTTTGATGGAAATCCGACAGCATTTGGGTATCTTGGTACAGATTGATTCATTGGAGTGTTATTTGTAAGGCCTAAATTCTGATTCATCCCTGTATTATTAACTAATCCCTGATTAAGGTTACTGTAAGGATATCGAGAATACTGCCCTGAGTTGTTTATAGTAGGTGAGGGTACCGTCTGGCTCCGAGAACTAAAATTAAGTGTTTGCGGCCTAACAGCACCCTGCTGGGGAGGATTAGGGGAGAATCTGGGACTGTGGGCTACTGATTCTCCATGGAGAGCAGTGGGGGGATGGTGGTGAAATTGCTGGACTGAATGTCGCAAAGAAGGTGCCATACTGGGATTCTGCTGGGGCACATGAGACAAGTGGCCAGGTCCTGAGGTGGCAATGAAAGGGTTTCCCTGATTGAGGCCTTCTTGGCCTTGAGAAAACTGGTTCATCCTCTGCTGCTGCGGCTGACTGTGCTGCTGCATTGAAAAATCACCACGAGCCATGTAGTTCCCCATCTGCTGCATGTGCTGAGGGTGGCCCTGCCCAGGGGGTCCGGAGGGTGCCTGCGGCGGCTGCGTCGGTTGTGGCGGCTGCTGCTGCTGCTGTTGCTGCTGGTATGGTGCTCTTATCTGGTCTGGCACTTGAACTGCCCGTGGTCCCCACATGGAGCCACTGTCTACGAAGGGTTGCCCGTGTCTTTCGTTCTGCATGCCGGGATAGACTCCCATCTGACCACCAGTACCACTGCTGTGAGGAACCTGAGGAACTGGAGGGTTGTGATACTGCGAATGAGGAGATGCTATACCATTCCCAGGGGCATTGCTTATCATCCTGTTCGGCTGATCCATCAGGTGCATTTTCTGCTGTTCGTATTGATTATAGTGATCAAAATGGGTCAACTTGGCTTGATTTTGATTTGCAGTGGGATGATGAAGAGATGACTGTAAAGTGGGAAATCCTTGATCCATGGGCATTTGCTGCCCCATAGGATTCACTGTATTTTCAGGATATCCACATTCTCCAAGACCTTCCAACCCTTCACTGAAAATATTACCATCTTCTCCAAACAGACTCATCATTCCTGGATCTGCCATCTTTTTTCAGCACACAGCTCCTCGGAGCTATAACCAGAATGCTAGTCTGTGCTTCACCTCGGTGAGGTGTTTTGTCCTCAAAGCCTTTAATCCTCAACTAATCTCCTTCATGTCATTCCATATTTCCTTAATTCTTTTGGACCACGCAGTGTCAGGCAAAGTCTGGTTACTGTTCCTAGAAAAAGTGGGGGAGGGAGGAGAAAGAGAAGAAGATATTGAAATAAATAACATCAGGCAATATAAAGAAAAAATACTTGACTGGTTTTTAAACAACCCTAGATAGTTTCAGCCCCCTGAAATACACCTTAAAAATCTATTTCACTTTACGAAGGATTCAATAGCTTTATCAGAAGCTTTATTATGATGGAGAGCTAGGAAGCAAGCAAAACACTAGCCTTAACCTTAAATTAATCCATTCACTAGACTTCCTAGTGCTCCTTTCTTGGGTGGAACAGAACAAAAGAACACAACATGCAGCAGCAGCAGCTGCCACAGCAGGTAGGCAGATGTATGAATATAGCCAGGCAGCCCATCTGCTGAACTAAAGCCCTGAAAACGCTCTAGTTACCAACAGCATGTCCTTAACCTTATTCCCTTGAGCTGGCGTAATCAGATGAGCAAGCAGAAGCACCAAGTCCTACAATGAACTAAAGTTAGTTATACGGACAACAGATTTTTCAAGTGCACACAGGCATGACCCACTAAAATATACCAAACCCCAAGACTTAGCCTTTAGGAAAGAAAAAAAAAATTAATTTTTTAACACTCACAGTTTATCTTAATTTAATAAATTTGTAAAACTGAAAGACACGATGCCTCTTCCCAGTTAAACAAAACTATATGCTCAATTTGTGTAAGAAAATCAAATTCGAAAGCTTCATTCACAATCCCTATTCTAATTTCCTTCATGATGGTAACAGGGAGCCAGTATCATTGGAGCTCATTATTCGTCTTCAGGTTATCATGCTACAACTGCAACCACAGCACTTCAGAAGACCACAGTTCTCTCCAGAATTATAATCTTGAATACTCGCTCAAGAGAATTAGTAATGGCAAAAGAACTGAAATAATAAAAAGCTAACCAAACAAGGAACACACTTGGACTTGGAGGGGAAAAATAAAGCAACACACAGTAACAGAGTAGATTCAGAGAAGTTCCCATTTAGGTTTTTCACAGGGAAGACTGCTCTGTTCCAACATGTGCCCCCCATCCTCTCTCCTCAGAAACTTGGAAAATTTTGTTTGGATCCATTTACTGTGAACAATGCTGTCTTTTCTTCTTATGATCAGAATTTTAAATGCTATGTCTTTCATCTCAAAATAAACTTTTAGACTAGTCAAGAGAGCCTATCCACACAGCAAATAAAACCAAATATTTTTGCATCTTTGTTATAATTGAGTAGCAACTTTCCTTGCAGATACCAACTTGCCCTTTAAACAGCAACCAAAGTAAAGAAGATTTACAAGTTCGTGCTTTCACATCTTGCATTTTGTAGTGGAGTGATACCTTCAGTCACTTAGGATGCAAAATGCCAGGCCAGACTATTTGACTGAAGGTGATTCGTCCCAGACAAGTTTTAGGGAGAAAATATCAGCACATTTATTACCCTTCTTGTAGCCACTGTCAAAAGGACCTTCTACAGCATGAAGCAGAGGGCAAGAGGAAAAGCACAAGCATTTATCACTCCTCTTAAAATAGCATTTGAATGTCACCTTTAAAACCACACTCTTAAATCTCTTTAGTGCTCGGCTGTGATATTAACACTTGTATTCCTAAATCACTTGGAGGTAAACTCCTATGAGCCATCTTCGTATCTCTAATACCCTTTTTTTAAATTTCATTTCCATTATTAAGCAAAGCCATCTGTAATATTTACCACCTCTATCAGTTTACTAAAGCACACCGTAAGAAAGTTACCACAACAAGGTGAGAAGGAACCTCCCTCACCACAAAAGAAACTTTTGCTATTAGACTGCTCCAGAGCAGACTACGGTCATGGTGAAGATCCCGGATTGCTTGAGGACTTCTGGCACTGCTACTGCTGATGCATCAGGAGCTGCCAAAGCTGGACATCAGTGTGTACTGAGAGTCTCCACCTAATGGAACAGTCTCTTTGCTTGGAAATGCTAAAAAGCATAGTGCAGAGATACTGTTACCTGCCAACCACTGATGTAATCTGGGCAATATCAAACTTGAGCCGAGTAGAGGATCTTACCCATCCTCTAATGTGTTTATAGCCACAGGCTTATGAACACATAAAAATTTTCACTCATTATATAAATCATGCCTCCTAAAAGAACCTTATTTTAAGACAAGCATGCTCTACTCTCCTGAAGAACTAATAAAACTTTCCAATAAAAAGAATTGAAATCTACACAGAGGAATTCTCTTTGCCATCTGTTATAGACAACGTAACTGAGCATCTCCAGAAACAAGGTTAAAAGCAACAAGCACACATCTGAATCCTACTGCTTTTTTAACTGTTTTTCAGCTGAGAAGCTGAAAAAATTCAGGCCAGTCAGCCACAGACAACAGTCAACATCAGCTAACAGCAGCTACGCTATGACTCTCAGAAAACCAAATTAAAATAGGATGAGGGTTTTGTTTTTCTACACATATTATTTCTGCCCAGCTCACTCCATCCCAATTTGCAGGTCTGGGCTAGGGATTGTCCCTTACAATGAAGGACACATGCTATGGAACCTAGCACTCACGTGGCTTCCTGAACACAAGATCTTTCAAAAGAAAAGTAACCTTTAAGTTCATGATGTACTTTGTAAACAAACAAATCCATCATCTAAATGAAGAGCAAAAACACTGTTTGCCACTACGTATGATTTTAGATTTGCATTTTTGTCTGAAGTGTGAATCAACTTCATGTTTGAGCTGTTGACGCTAAAGCTGTTAGGTTTAAAACACAGTGTAAGACCATGTTAAAGAAGATGCCTCAAATTGTAGGAGTATTTCTTCAGATTTAAGTTTTGCCTTAAAATTAATGAGCACAGCCCTTTACAGTCAGTTGTGCTCTTGCCAACCCTTCTTCCAACTTCCCCCAATAAAAGTCACACCTCTGATGTGATATATGGCTAACAGCAGCTGTTGAAGCATGAAAGACAGTAGCAGCTACAGCCTGATCAAAATAAATTAACCAATGTTTTGATAAGGAAACAGTCAATACTGGAATTACCCAACAACCTCTCAATAACAGGATAAACGTCTTCTAGATGGTTAAGCAAGTCATTTTAAAGTTGCCAAAATCTCTTTGCTTCTTTCACTACAAGCAATATATTTTCTTTGCTTAAATCCTCAAAGCTGGTCAAATAAACCATGCACAAATATAAAGGCAGAACTTGCATCATCATGGAATAATTCTACAATACCCAGCACGACTGTTCACTTCCCCATGAAGGCAGACATACTAACAGCAAGACTAACCATGATAAACTCAGCCTAGAGTCTTTAGTTGATTACATAGTTTAAAAATAAGGGATGGTGCATCTTCTTCTCTACATTCCTATAACTTAAAACCAACATAGAGGGAACCAGTGACTGTTTTTCAGATACAAAGGAAAGCACATCTGAGCCCTTAGAAAGGTGGACTGCTTAAAAAGAGCGTGAATGTATGAAAGCTAATGATTTTTTTTAAAATCATCTTAAACTATACAGATTCTGCTATAAAATTTTATCACTTTTCTGTTTCTGAACATGAAAGATTGCACCAAGACTGACCTAAAGAGTCAATGAATATATTTCCTTAAGGCTGCCTATAATACAGCCCATTTCTGTTCAAAGCAGTGGTATGATCCCAACTACCAGGACACAGTCAATTACTTAACAACCCTGTCGTCTCAACAGACAAAGCTTACATTTACTCCAGTTTGCAACATTCCAGTCCTAAACAGCTAGATCTCAAATTTAAGTAGTAGTTAACCATTGCCCAGCTTAATATTTCAGACCTACGTGAACTCAGTAGCCTTGGGCAGCTTCCCACTTTTATGAGTTGAACTAAACTGGCTGCTGCACATGCATAACCCCATCGAGGGCTGCAGACACTCGAAACCTGTTGTTTTGTTCCTCAAGCAGCAGATCCAGGCAGTCAAGACCAGGAAGCTGCAAGAGCAGCACGCTGATGCCTTCCACACCACCATCCTCACATTCTGCCATTCTGATTTTGTAAAATCAACAGGTTCCTTGATTCAGCTATGGACCCTTCTATAGAAGAAGTTTAGCAGCATTTCTGATGGCCATGCAGCAAGCAAACGGAATAAACAGAAGGCAAGAAGGCAGCTAATAATGACTGCTTCAACCTTGAAAGACATGTCATGCAGAGTTGATATTTTTTACAGCTATTGATACCTCAGACAAAACTCTTAAGCACTTAGACACACACAAACCAGTTACTCATATAATGGAACTATGCACCTACACACAATACAGCAAACACCACAAATACCATGCTGTTTTGAAGAACTAGGCTAAAAAGACCTCTCATGCTAAAAAATGCCATGCCAAAGGTCATATTGAGAGAAGAGCCTCAAAATGTAGGATTAAACATCAGGCTACTAAATCTGCATTTAAACATTGCGTATTTAAACTGCTTTTCAAAACTGCTAAGCTCCTGCTGGCTGTTAGGGGTAGTAATTTAAGCATTTGCCGCATGGAAGGAGATGACATAAATGACAGCAATGAAAGTCACATTCTTATTTTACTCAAAAAGTTGAAGGAAAACATTCACTGAAAACTTCACAAACACATGTAACATCATGACAACATAGAAAAAGTCATGACAAGACATTTAAATCGGGGAAGATGGCTCATGAGACTTCTGCATTTCAGCTCATTTACCTACGGAGCGAACAGCACTGCTGATGCCAGGACAGTTATGCAAGTGCCTGACCACGTCCGTGGGAAGCACGCTTAGTCTCCTGTGTGTTTAATGCTTAGCTCTCATGGCTGTCACAGACACCATGCACGGTACGTTCCTCCTGCATACAGATTACCCAAAATGTAAGACCAGAGCTGTAAAGTGATTGCAACATCATTTCTGACTGCTGCTTCCAAAAAAACTTGGTTATCTGAATGCAATGCTATCCTAGTATACGCTTCACACAGCACAGCTGCGTTAAAAATTAAGTCCGTACAGTTTGGACATCAAAGGATGGCAAGAATCTTGTTCCCCCTCACCCCAGGAAAGGGAGACATGACTTGCAAAGATGAAAATAATGACCTGATGCACTCCAGAAATATTCTGCCTTCAGTAGGACGCATCTGCAAATATGAAATAAGCATTTCTGAAAAGTTTAGTTTCACATTTCTCTTTCTGAAATTCAGTTAGTTCTTCACAGAAATACACATCCTTACAAAAATCTGCAGGGGCTGTCAGTGTCAGTTGTTAAACTAAGTACTGAGGAGGGAGGTGGGAGTGAAAATCTCAGGTGCCTGTCTCAAATGTCACAAGTTTTGCCTATGTACAGTCAGCTAAATGCCACGAATGCTATTCGGTAATATCTTTTGGGCATGAAATCCATGAAATCCTAAGTTCCCCACACAGTCATTCAGCAGAAGCCAGATTGCACTTTATTTCCTTAATGCATGATGTACTTTGCCAAAGAACAGGCTTCTACCAAGGCAACTGAGGGCACAACAGCCTTCAAATATTTGGCAGTTTGTTGCTGTCAAACAGCTGATGCAGGAATGACCGGCCTAGAGTTCAGCCTGTGCCACACATTTGGAAACAATATCCCACGTCATTCAAGTTCACAGGAGCTCAGATATGAGACCACAACCACGTCACGTAGGAGGACTCTGATGCAAACCTACCGAGCCTTGTTGTTACATCACACAAAGTCATTTGCCACAACAGTTGGGTTGCAAACTCTTTTCCCTAACATGGGAGCACTGCTAATTTTAAGTCAGTGCTTATAACATGAAGTAAGAAGCCTCAGCATGTCTTTTCTTTCCACATCAGAAGAAAAAGATGAAAGTCTACAACCATTTATTACAAGAACATATTTAGAGGCTTTTAATGAGGTAACTAGAGCAATAAGGAAAAGAAATAATGTTTTTTACATTTAAGTACATTACGAAGATGAGTGGGAGGAGAGGGGACAAGCCTAATCCAGAGCCACTTCAGTTTCAGCGTTACATAACCTGGAATTTTAAGAGCCCTTTTTTGGTCGTATGACCACCCTCTCTCCCAACGTAAGTTTAAAACACAGATGTGAAGCGGTTTACTTAAAAATAGTCCTAGATAAGCAAGTGAAACAATTGCAGCCACAAAAATATTTCAGGAATACTCTTCAAAACATTTGACAGAGGTGTTAACCTTGCTAACAACGCCATATAGGGGAGCAGTAACATGCTTAACATGACCTCTAAATGACGTTTGACTATGACAAGGCAGCTGTACAGTCAATATAAAAAAATACAAGAAGATATGAAAAATCGTATGGCCTACGCGGCTGCCTTGTTTTGGTGGGTTTTGGCGGGCTGGGGACATTTAGCTGAGCGCTTGCTGCTCCGCAGCTGTGCAATGGCCAGGCGAGCACAAAGCCCTGGCAGGGCCGGCAGGGAGGTGGTGTCAGGGAGAAGACCTATATTGTTGCCATCAGTCACCCAGATATCTCCCCGCAATTACATTCTCTTCTCAAGCTGACACTAAACCGGCCCGGGGATTCAAGAGGTGGGGCCAGCGGCGACCCCGCTGGGGCACTGAAAAAACACCCCGCACAACCGATGGCTCCTGCTAAGGGCCGGGCTTTTTGAGCACCTACTGCAGTTGTCACTGATTAACCAACTGATCTGGCAATTTCCTACATTCTTTTGCATTTAAAAAGGATCTGAAAGGCCGAGAGTCATCCCCTTGCATACTCCCGGGGGAGTGGGAGGCTGCGCCCCGTTCGGCTGGTGGGGCGCGGAGGGGGCCTCCACCACCCTCCCGCCCTCCTCCCCCAGCCCCGGCCTGCAGCTGAAAATAATTTATCTGTTCGCTCAGCCGGGCTCCCGGCATATGCGACTGGGAGGGAAACGTATCCATCATGGATAAACTTGAGCACAAAGACAGGCTGAGTGTCACAGGATACAAAAGGGCAGAGGTCGCCGCGGCGAACGGGAGGGTTTGCGCAGGGCAGGGCAGGGCGGCATGGCCGCCTCACAGCAGCGCCGGGCCCGGCCTGCCCGGCCGGTCACAGCCCCTCGAGTAAACAAAGCCCGAGCCACAAAAACCGGAAAAAACCGCTGTAAACAACAAGATAACCGGAGGGATGACGAAGCTCTAAGTAACACGAGGCCTTTCCCCCTCCCTTTGCTGAAAGCAGCTCGTGGTGTTTACACCCAGAAAGCTGGGAACTGTAAAAATTCATGAGGTGGAGACTCAAATGTTTCCCAGAGTTTCTGAACATGTGATTTTCACCGAAATGTATTTTTTTAATCACAGGCAGGTTTTAAGACTTAATCGTATCCCAAAAGGCTATTTCCAGCTATAGAATTATGAGCACTTTAAAGTAGCCAGACCCTATATTTTACTTTACCTGTTACAAGGCCAATACAATCATGTTTCATTCATAGTTTATGAAGTCTGAAAAACCACTTGATGAAATTACAGTCTACCGATACCACACATGGTATATTTGTCCACGTATATTCTATAATCATTTCAATTTATGACTTGTACTTAAGAGTCATTTTCCTGTACATGTGTTCTTCATAAATACTGGTAGATCACAGTCTGTGCTTTTACAGGAACCACATATCCACACTCATTTCTGTGAAGATAAATACACCTTATGCATCCAAACTGAAAAGCCAGAGTTTTCACAGGACTAAAGAGAACACACTTCAGGACTGCGGAACAAAATGGTAGTTCTCCTTTACACTCTTCACACATGGCAAGATCCTACATCTGAACTTAAGCCCTCACTTAACTTCCAATATTGATGATCGTTTCTGCCCCATACACTTAAGCATAACATCGTGATCCTTTCAGCAAAGAAAAAAATTATTACATATTACAATGGGAAAGGATTCCAAGTTATATTACTCAGAAAAAAAATAACATCACTGTTTCATAGAGTATTTTAAATGAAATCACACATACAATGGCTTGGGTTGGAAGGATCCTTAAAGATCATCCCAAACCCCAAACATGATCTATTGGATTTTACAAATTTTATCTTCATTATAAAGAAGACCTGCAGTACACCACACTAATTATGTATTTTATCATATGTTATAGACTATTTAAAAGAAGTGTTAAATGATTTCACTAACTTTAAAGCAACCATAAAGAAAAAGGGTTGGGGAGGAAGGGTGTGAACAAAGACAGTGTGCTGCAGGACATGTACAATGCAGTACATGGAGTAAATAGATTTCAGGAACCTTCATTTAGTGCCTGGACCACTGAGTGGGTCCAGTAGGTCCAGTGTCCTACAGGATATGGGGGACAGCTAAGACACAGGACAGATAAACAAAAGACCTTCCATAACTACTGTTTATTGGACTACTTAAATTTGAAGGGTAGGTTTGTTTGCTTGTTTTAACAAAATTAACATATGTACCTTGAACATTGTATTTTTTTGAAGAAGCATATGACAAAAAAGGTGGTTTATTCTTGGTCAGTGGAATGGAAGCAGGCTCTTAAACATACAGATGAAGACTGATTTTTTTTTTTTGTTTGTTTGTTTTTAAACATAATGCCTGGCTCACAGTGATCATCAGTACTTATTCAAACCACAACATAAACAACTGTACGAGGCTGTTCTCTGCAATGGAGAATGGCAAGGGAAAAGAGTGTGGAGGTCTCAACTTCCTTTGTATAAGACTAAGATATTTAAGAGTAAACAAACAGCTGCATTCGAGTTCACTTAGATGTGGAAAAAGGCTGCCTAGACAGCATAAACAATAGTGCCAGAAGTTACACATTGAAATGGGGACTGTCAGATGAGTGCAACCCTTATCAGGCTTCATATGCAGCGTGGCCTTTCTTTCCAGGCAGGACTGAACTGAATATTTTTCCTCTATAAAAGCAGAGCAGGTTCAAAGGGAAGAAAACCAAATTTTCTTGTGCAAAACTTTAATGGGCCTCCAGACAAAGAAGAAAAGTAACTGAGGTGTTTTCAAGTGTGTTGCCTAATTCATGTGCACTTCTAAGATGAGTCCAGCATAGATATGTTCAAACAAACAGAGCCTTCAAGAGAGAAATTTGTCATCTAAAGTTCTAGAACTATGCAATCTCACTCCCCTTCTCATCAAGATTTTGACAAACTTGGAAGTAGTTATCTTTGACTTGCAAACAACTGATCCAGTACCCAGAGCCACAGTCATTCAAACTACTGCAAGCAGTAGGAGCAGCTGACGTTCATCTACCACAAAATCTTTTATACACAACAGCAAAGTTCTTGAGCTATCTTCAGTTCTCCACAATCTTTGCAGAGATGGACGATGAACATAACAGAGCACTGCTGCATTCATAGATTAGATGTGAAAGGGAATTTTTACTCATCTAAAAATGCACTTGGAAATCAGTTCCACTTCATGGTAGGTAGGCTCCACCTTCACTCAGAATGCAGGGCTAAACTTAATTTTATAATGGGAAGCACTATTTTCAGTGTTCCTAATGATTCACATTCTATTTAAATTTACTTTTCAAGCTTATCAATCTTGCCGCAGCATTTACAGAGAATTAAGATGTTTCCAAGCCCTTTTAAATTAAAAAAAAAATAAATAAACCTCCCCCCCAAAACCCAACCAAACAAACCCAAAAAACCCAAAAAGACCCATTTCCCATTGCCCTCCTCTCAACAAACACAAAAATTTATTTCTACTCACTAGAAAACTGTGAGGTTAAAATTTAATGTGGAGTGCTGAGGTGGGTTTAGTTTTTTTTGGGGGGGGGTATTTTGTTAGGTTTTTTTGGTTGTCATCATTTTTGTTGTGTTTCTTTAAGTAGAAAAAGCAAGAAAAATGAAGGAATGGGCAGGCTGCCTAAAAGGTTAGACTACTATGTTACAGCATAAGAAATAGGAAGGCTTATTTTGATGTTTGATTGCAAACTTAGTTGGACTAGCAATTTCTTTCTTTCATGTTTGTAAATACTTGAAAAAGTGAAAGTCTGACCAATAAAATGGCTCATTTAAAAAATCCCAAGCAAAACCACTCAAGTGGCAAAGATCCCAGAAGGACAGAACTGAGAACTCTTAATCAAGTACTATATGAAGATTGCTACCACACATATTTGTGTAACTGGCCAAGTTTAGAACTATTTCACTTACTATTCAGAGTCCAGTTCTCAGAATAGGACCTACAACAGCTAGTGTACTATCTCTGCTACAGTGCAATGCAGAAACACTACTAGCAAAATCTTTATTCTATTGAGGGTCAAAAACCTGCCAGTCAAAGGTGAATAAACTCAAACAACTAAAAATTAATTCCTTTGCTTACCAAAGAACTCTGAATTTCCAGTGCTAAACAGTATTTCCAAATTTATTTTATCTCCACAAAAAAAGCATCATTCAGAATAAGATAGCAAACATAAGACTGAAAGACTATACTGTGTTTTACTTAAGCATCTACTAAATGGCATTTTTATAGCATAGACTTAGATCACCTGATCCCAACACTACAGTGCACAGCTGAGGAAAAGAGCAGGGATGAGGCTCTGCTAGAGATCAATTGATTTAGAAGTCACAGGAATTAGAAGCAGATTAAATACTTATGCTGTATTAGCAAATATTATTTGGACCTACAGCTGAGACTCAGGTAACTGTTTAATTAATGATGCTTGCAAAGCAATAAGATCTAGCTCCTTTCCCCCCCCAATTATCATCATCATCATGGCTAGGCTTCGCGAACGAAGATTTGTGAAGGGCTCTACCCACGCTTGCTACAAGCGCGCTGATGGCTAAAAAGGCC
>VZRE01013542.1:0-28070 GCA_013396775.1 Cephalopterus ornatus | reverse complement strand
GGCAGCCAGTGGCAAGTTCACGATAGAGCACAATCTCAGGGAGGCAGTAGTCCTTCATCCTGGAGATGTGCCCTGCCCAATGCAGCTGCGCTCGCAGCAACATGGCCTCAATACTCGTAACTCCTGCCTGTTCAAGAACAGACGTATTAGTCACATAATCCGTCCAGTGGATGTTCAGGATTGTACGGAGGCAGCGTTGATGGAAGCGTTCTAAGAGTCCTAAGTGGTGGCAGTAAATGACCCAAGATTCAGATCCATATAAAAGAGTGGACAGTACAACAGCTCTATAAACACTGATCTTTGTACTGTTCTTCAAGTGATTGTTTCGCCAAACTCTTTTATGGAGTTTACCAAAAGCTCTGTATGCCTTTGCTAACCTGTTGTCTATCTCTGCATCAATCTTACCATCCCAGGAGATGATGCTCAATTATATATACTATATAAAACTAGTTATGAAAGTAAAAGTACATAGAAGTACTTTAAAGGGAAGATGAACTGCCTGTTGTCACTACAATACCTCCACAATGAGCTTTCCTGTCCCATGTTTTACGGTACCTTTTAAATTACTGTATCTGGTCACAAAGCATCATCCAAAAATCTGAAACACATACGAAGATGATTCTTCCTTTCCTACCCTATTCAGCACCTGAAATCCAATGTGTTTTCAGGCAACAGTTATCCCTGAGTTTAGTCTTGAAATAGAAGCAAGAGAGAAGATCCCCTCAGAGAAGTACGTTATGTCTTCAACTGAGACTGCAGCTTCACACCTCGGTAACAGCCAGTCATCAGATTCAGGCCCCTCTGGACACTGTATGCCAGTGTGCCAAGCTTGGGAAGAACAAGTTACTCAGGAAAGAAATTCTATTTGAGAAACTTCAGTGCTTACCACTCAAAAATACACAAAGACTTGTAATACATCAATCTTCTACCACCTGCTCTTTAGATAAACTGTTAAGGAGGTTCTTTTGTCTGGATGTCCCTCAAAGCCAGGTCTCACTCCTCAGCGTAAGGGATGCTAACATCGACTGCACCTATTGTATCTTCCCAGCACCCAATACATTCTGCGCAGCTCTGCAAGTTACTCAAAAACCAAGAGTGAAGAGTCAAGCAAAAGACACTGGAACCAGTGTAATCGAGAGATGTCTGCAAGGCAGTAGCAACAGCTGTCAACTGGATTTGCTCATTGGGATTGTCAGGAGTCCCAGCCTGCTTCTGAGCATCCAGGTAAGCCAGCTGCCACCTTCCCTTTCAAATGAACTCCTCACTAGTCAGCCATGACTCTCACAGCAACCCTGGGTTACAGTACAGGCACTGTGATCAAATTCAAAAGCTGTTGCTACCAAAACCTAGAAATATTTACTTAAAATTTAGACTTTTTTGTGTGTCTTTATTTTTTTTTCCTCTGGGGAAGGCTGCATTTGTGTTTGATTTGTGGCTACTTCATAAATTAACTCTTCTACTTTTAAAGTAACTCTTCCTAACACCTCCATATGAAATACATACTGTTAGAATGAATGGAAGATACTATGAAACAAGAATTAATCTGTATCTATAATCTCCTTAGTAAATAGTAACTGATGCATTGATAAAAAGAAAAACCACCAAGAAAAACCCAAACAAAACCACTTAAACATCTGTGTACTTAAAAGGAAAAATTCCCCTATTCTTTAGGGATTTCAAGATTGTAAACAGCATCACACACAGGAGGGATTATTACATTTTTCACAGCATCAAGATGCTCTATGAAGAAACAGGCTACATCACTTTTTCTGCCTGCTATAAACATGTAATTCAGTGTAGTTCATTTAAACCAGGAGAGTCAGCTCCCTGGTATCAGCCTGGTCCACAAATAGCCCCTGTTGATAATCTGAGAATTTGAGATTATTGCTATGGCCATGGCATACTACTTTACCTGAGGATCAACAGTTAATTTTTCATGTCTCACACCCATGCCGTATGTCTTCTTCACAACAAGGACAAAACTGAGCTCCTTCTCACACCTTCTAAAACACTGAGTGAGGTAACAGCATTAAAGCTGGAATAGATTTGCAGTTAAGGTCCAGATCAGTACTAAAAAAGCCTTTTTCTCCAGAGCTGAAGCCAATGAAAACAAGTTTAAACCAGAATTTCATTTGAGAGGCAAGGAGGAAGGATACATCAGCAAAGCAGCGATGCAAGGAACATGTACAAGATAGAAATCTATGGAGCACCTCTATTTCAAGCCTATGATCACAATATAGTCCAATCATTTATACTTTGTTAGAAAAGTGGTGTCCATCTTATTTCAAAAAAGACATACCACCTTTTAAGATAACTGACAGAAATTAAATGGTGCAACAGAACATACCCTGAAATCTTTTTACAGTTTCGAGAGCTAGATCGAAGATTTCAGTGATAACCGCAAATTTCACATTTCACTGGAGCCAGAGACTGTCCAGCCAGTTTTTCCCCTACTTCTTTTTGACCTAGGCATCTGCAGCTTTGAATGAATTCAAACTCCAAAAACTACTAATTCATCCATTTAAATTAATTTCCTATTTCTGCTTCACCATACTGTAGTTACTTAATCAGAGTAACTTGTAGCTAGACAGACTATCATACCTAATAACTCTTTAAACCATCAGTAGACACTCACTGCACTGTCTGTTGTTCCCAAACTTCAGAAATCACAAGCTGGATTCCCCTTGACCCTGATCTTTTATTTTCCCCAGTAATGCTCCAAATGCTGAACATGGGATGGGGAAGCTTCTTTCTAAAACATTGCAGAGCCTCTTCCCTGACTGCTCCATACTCTTACTGTTCAGCTGAACTCCCAAACTATTAACAATATGGTAGTTCCTCACTACTGAGCACAAAAGAGAGACTGAGTCATGCAAATGTTATCCATCAATAATAACATTCATGTCTCACCAAGTCCTCTCCTTCTTGGTCAGTGTTTCATTCACTCCATGTTTTTCAAGAAGGCAAGACACCTCATGGGCATGGAACCTCTCTTCTCACTCTGCATGGAACATGTGTGGCAGCTGCACTTGCATAGAAAACCTGCCAGAAGTATATTACACCTCTGATAATGCAATACATCTATCATCCCAAAAGGCAAACAATTACTCCTATCAGCAACTCTATATTTTATTCCTCCATAATCAGTTTCTGCCAACATCAAGCTAATAAATGCATGATCCCCAGTTAGAAATCAGTGGTTAAATTACATATATTGTATTAGCTGGGATGTGGGGGCAGAGGGGGGCTAATTTGAGAAATACATAGAAACTTTGCTTTCAGGAGAATGAGAATTAGCACTTTTAATGTGCTTTGGGATTTCAAGTTGAATGTATGAACCACTTAAAAAAAAATCACTTTACAGTAATTTCCAACTGGTTGCCTAACACCCATCTCCTAAGTGACTATCATCAAAACATAACCATAACACTAGCAATGAATTAATATTAAAACCCTTCAGTGAGATCACAGAAGTCCTCAAAAAACAGCCCAAGTTGTCAGAGCACACTTCTCCCACACTCTGAATAGTAGCTAGGTTCTGGAAATAAAAGCTTTGTTCAATTACTAAAGTGGGTGCTAGGTACATTTCTCATTTACACATATAATTTTGAAATCCAAACCGATTTGATGGTGTCTAAACAGATTTTAAAAGCCAAAAATGACTACTTACAAAAAGAAAATGATGCAGTGATCAGAAAAAGGGAAGCTACATTCACTCACTAGGACAATTTGACTAGCAAGGGACTTCACTCTGACAATTTTATAAACTTTGGCAGGAATAATTTATGAAGTTTTGCAGGGTTTCTGTGTACCAGCAAGTGTGGTTACAATTCTTCACTTATAAAATGGAAATTCTGCTCTTCACCTATTTTGCTTTACAGAAATATTTCTCAATCACAGGCCTGCACTGCCACTGTCTCTGCTGCTGTTGGTAACTCATCAGATTCACTCAAGAGAGAGCAATAGCTCAGCGATCTGTGAAAGGGATAATCTAAGCGACTGCAGGATGGAAGAAGTGCTAAAGACAAGAGCAGCCTAAAATAGCAGTCTGAAGATGGGCAGCGGGCATCTGCCTGCCAAAAGCAAAAACACCTCACGGGGCAAAGTTCCCCAGCTCCTGGGCCAAGAGAGTAATGACCACATTAAGGTTTCTTAACGCCTCCCTTGGCTCCCTGCTACTTCTCGCTAGTTGCATATTTTTGTCTTCACAAATAAGCCTTCAGCTATTTCTCTGTCTCTCTGCTGCATCTTAACATTTAGCATCACTGTGCCTTTCTGAGCCCACCACAGACCAAAGCACAGTGCTCCTCCCAGGACAGGGGCAGCTGCAACATAGGACAGGCCTACAGCATCACACACGCAACTAAGATGAGTAAACATGTTTGCTACAAAGAAATGAAAATGAACCTAACAAAGTTTCTCAAGATACTAGATGTACATGTCTTGCATGCCAAGTTTCTGAGTGAAAAGGAAAATAAGCATGCAAGCCATTTTCTCCAAAACCACAACCCCTTAATTCCCCGGGTCAGCACGGTGTCTGGTCCTTCAACATTTTACTCGGCTCAGCAGATGAGGAAACAGTCACACCAGAAGGCCCTGTAACAGATGGAAAACAGAGCAGCTGGAGAGCAGGGAAATGTCTGTGCGGGCGAGGGGGTGGGGTGGGGGCAGAAAGCCCATCCCCACTCCTGATCTTTAAAGCTGTGTGCAGCCATCACGCCGTACTGCAAACTCAGCCCTCGGATCTGCTGGGGAGAAAGTTGAAGGAAGCAGTATGTGGCCGGATGATTTAGTGCTTCCCAGACTTCCCATCAGGAGAGCAACACTGAGCCATGCAACACAGGCCTGCAAGCACTGGGTGTGAGCCCCTCAGGGGAACGAGAGATAGTGGAAAAGAGCAAGCCGGGCATTTGCCTTCTTCATGAAAAGCACAGCAGATGAAGAACTGCTAGCTGGAGAAGGCCTAGAACTGGAACAGTGAGGAAGGAAACAAAACTACATATGCATACTGGAGAAATGAGTAAGGAAACGATGAATGAATTAATACCAAAACCTGTGAAGGCTTGAGGGATTTTTTTTCCGCTTCTTTTTTTTAAGTAAGAGGTATTACAGAACCAAAAGTGGCACAGAGATACATTTTTAAAGAGAAAAAACCCCAAACATGGTAAATGAGGAAGAATAAGAATTGAAGAAAAAAACCTGCCATATGGTACAACTATTCCACTACAGTTTAGATTCACAGCTTTACAACACCTGCGCAGTAAATAACCATATTAAGTCATACATGATGTCACCAGTATTTCCTTTCTCAACTTAGTTAACTATTCAGGAAATACATCTAACAGGGGTTTCTATAATATTGGAAAGACAAGTGACTGTCCATGATTAAGATGCCCATTCCCTGACACAGTTTGGACAGCAGCCTATTGCCAGTTCCCAGATGAGGGAAACAGACCAAGCCCTATGAGGCAAAGTGAGCCATTAAGCAGGGAGTTTATAATAAACAAGAAGAGTGAGGTGGACTTTTTCCTTGTTTGTTTGTTTCTTTTAATCTGGGTTGGAACTACCTTCTGCAATCCTTTTGCTCCTCAAGTCAGGAGACAAGAAACTAAACTGATCAACGTGTAAGACGGAAGTCCTCATATGAGAGCAGCAGATTACAGTGTTAACCCAGATAACGCAAACAAGGTCAGTCAAAGCTTGTAAAAGGCACACAGAAATACTCCATTTTCTATGTACGTGTGTGTATATATATATATATATAAAAAAACATAAAAACCTGTTCTTTACTGGCCTGCCATGTAGAATTAGACTTTGAACATCGATTTTCAGCAGCTGTGAACAAGTGCAACATTGACAGGACAGTGGAAAGTTTTCATGAAATTTTTTCCTCCTTAGTTATTTCTGTTACTAACCCCAAGCATGATGCTTTTGTTCTACTATTATCCCAAACACCTCAAGAAAATTCAGGTGCAGTCTGACACCAGAGGTAAGCTGATCTAACCATTAGTTGCCATCAGAAGATAGTCACCACAGGGGTAGCTGAACAGCAATGACAGTACAAGGAAAGAAGCAAGAGTGGTACGGCTGATTTCAAGCATCACAACCCATTGGATCAACTTATTACCATACCATTCATTCAAACTGCCTTCAGGCCATGGCCAGGTGGTTCAACAACTTAACCTGAAAAGCATAGCAGTAGAACAAGCCAGGCATTTGCTGTACAGAAAGAATATGAGAAACCACTGTCTGCTGGTATGACTTGCAGAGCAAACAATTTATGAATTCTAATTTGGACAAATATAGGAAAAATATTTTGCATCCAACTCATCAAGCACACAATCATATCAACACTGAACACTACACAAAGCAAGGGAAATCTTACAGTTCCCTCTAGCTACTCCTGCTGGCTGGAAGATTGCTGACCTAGAGCTATTTCATACAGTGTAAAACTCCAGTGAAGGATGTGCAAATATTCTGGGATCTGGCACTAGAATTTCTTTTAGACAAGAAATGTTATATTTTAGTGTGATTTAGGAAAATAAAGGCCATTTGTGAATACTAAGGATATTTGTCAAGAGAGTCAAAGAACAGGTTTTAGTTAAGACATTCCAAAAGCAATTAATCCATGGTGCTCAGAGGACTGCCTCCAGCAGTTCAAGCCAAGCACACACACAGTTCCTCAATGAATGGTTGTGATGGATAAACACCCTAATTAAAGGGAGAATACTTCATCAACACCCACTCAACACCTAGGAAGCCTTCTGGACCTAGAGAGGTAAAACTTTCTTAGATTTCTCAGTACACTTCCCCTACTCACATTGTGTTTGTCTGCAGTCTTCCCTAAATCCCCACATGAAGAGTCCATTAGCATAAGATTGAGTTTTACATATTATTTTTTAAACATATTCACCACAAGAATTTTTAAATATATCCCACTATTCGAAACACTTTTGTTCCAAGAGCTGACCATTACAGACTATTTTCTAGATATGGCAGGACAAATTCCTTCCTGTCTGAGAGTTTCCATGGTAATAAAAGTCCCCTTTAAACACATTCACGGTGGTTTGGGCAGGCCAAACAGGCAGCCTTTGTACTGAAAAGCTCCCTCTTTGTACTCCTCTGTGCTGATCCTGCACAAACTACCGTAAAAGTGTATTTTAGTGGAGGCAGAGTAAAACTAAGGCTCACATCAGTTTCACACGACAACTGTTTATTCCACAGCACAGATACAATCCTCTGGAAGATTCTCTTCCCAAAGAATTTCGAGTGGTTGGAGAAAGCAAGCTACAGGACAGCCTACGACACATTTCAAGCAGACCTCACTGCAGCAACTTTGCCACTTCCACTATTAAAAAAGGCAAACTGAAATGACCATCCTCCTTTTCCCTTCCCCCCTCCGCACCATGTAGTTCCACTGCTATTTGGGGACGGCATATTTACATCAGTGCATGTGTCTCTAGTTAAACAAGGGTGGTCTCAGCGATACCTCCACATCAGCATGCAGTCTCTATATCCTCATCAAGTTTGTTCACTAGAGCTTTCAAAGTTTCAGACATCTCAGTAAGACTTTCAAGTGCAGCTCAGTTCCCAAGCCAGTATTCCTTTGCTTATAATAAAATATGGGAGAGAAAAAAGCATCTTATTTGCACAGTGAGCTTTTCCCCAGTGCTACCATTAAAATCCATTTGTTTGTTGGTTTTTTTTTCCCACCTCATCTAGTAGATACTTCGGCATAGCACAGAACTCTCTTATCCCAGCTTTTGAGAAAATATATGAAGAAAGAACAAGAATAACTCCAAGAAACCAACATAATTGCTTCACTGTCTCTCAGCAGTTTTAAAACACCCCTCAAACACACAGATGGACACCTCCTTTCTCAGCTCTCACCCCCACCACGTAACTCATTCCCTGTTGGGTGTCACTGCTCCCAAAAAGTCCAGTCTTGACTACAGGCTCTTTCCTTCCCAAGAACTGAAGGAGTTTGTATGGAGCATTATCCAGATGAGTGGGGGGAAAAAAAAAATTAAAAAATCATCAGTCTTTGGTCACTTTACACACATAAGAATGAAAATACCTCATCTTCATCAAATCTAATTTAGAGGAATTTAGATTTCCTTTTTGGCATAGGGGAAACAGCAAATTTAAAATTGTGGTAGGCAGTGCAGTAGCATTTAAGTCAAGCAGACTGAATAGAAGCTGTGAGAAAGGCATGTTATGCAGAACTATGTTGACCCATAAACCAAAGCTATGGCTGTAACTTTCTGGAGAGGCTTTTCAGTATGTAGATTTTAAGGACAGGATCAGAGCAGATACAGAAGAATCAGGAGACGGCAAAGTATTCGTGAAATGCCTCTCAAAATAACAGGTCTAATAGCTCCCTGACTACTGGCAACTGAAAAATTATGGGTTTGGCTTCAGCAAAACTAACAGCATTTATTTTTTTCCAATAGAAAATTTCAATTCAGGGAAAAGAAACTGAACAGAATTTGTTTTGGTTGCCAGCAAAACCTGGTCTATCGCTTTAGTTGAAACTAGTCCAATTTAAACAAACATCAATGTAACATCCCACATTTCTCATGCTAGCAAATCTTATTACGAAGACTTTCCACAAACACATGGTATTGATCATTTATTATCAACAACAACAACAAAAAAAGTCATATGCAGTCCTTAAGGATCATCTGTAGCAAATCCATCTACTTCAGCAATCTAGCTATTAATCTATGTCCCTAAAAAAATGCAACATGTTAGATGATTTTCACTGTAGATTGTAATATTTCTGAGTATGTTTAAATTGCCCTCAAATTATGCTTTATCAAGCCATCATGCTGATTGTAAGATAACTGAATATAATCAGAAAAGGTAAACTGTAGCTTCTATTTCTTATGCACCCACTTCTTAAAATCAAAGTCATTGTACGACAAAGATTTCATTACCACCCTGTTCTGACAGAAACCAATATTAATTATTATTTGAATTAACCTTTGAGCCGTAGTTTTCATCAGTACTCAGTAAAGACACGGACAATTTCTAATTACATTCTACTCTCATTATAAGTCACCAGGCTGTAAAGCTGCATCTGACAAGACTGCTATACTTGGCCTTGAAATGCTTTGGACTTCACTATAAATCTTTCAGAAACATCCAAGAACTCATTGAATACAAGAGCTATCACACAGGATGCTCCTCCAACAATTTAGAAGCCGCTTTAAAGGAATACCAACTGTGATATGACCGAATTGCAATATTATTCCTGAAGAAAAATAAATTATCAGTGGCTTTATCATTTGGCATCGCTACATAGATGATCTTTTACCTAAAGTTACATACAGTGGATTGACTCAGTCTATCAAGTGCAGTGATCATCAACTAAATCATAATTATATTCAACAAATAGTATAAGAAAATGAAAATTTATAGACTGGCAGAAATCTGATTCCCAAGCTTACAGCAAATATCTACAGCATAGGCTGTATTTACTATAGACCAGAGAGAGAGGTCTGATCCGCTAAAGTGTTATTAGTTCTCTAGTAGGAAATATGGATATTAAGGGTCATAAATGAAGAATAACCTGTAATTAATATACAAAAATTAGTGCAAGAGGGCAATTTTTTTTTGGTAATTTTTCAGCTTTACCTCACATAAATCACTTTGCTGCGGTCAGTTAGCTAGCCAGAAAAAAAAGAAATAAACTCATGGATAAAGGGAAAGCAAATGCCATTCTAGAGAAAAGGTTTCTACCCTCGGCTATGCCAAATCTCTTGAACGAACAAATTGAACTTCTAAAAGAGTGATTTCTGGCTCTGTAACCCGAGCCTCATTTTCACAACTTCACAAAGCTCACATCTATGACTAACTCCAAATGTTCAATCTCTAAGCTAAAGACAGTTTTATTTGAAGGAATACCAGAGGCTGGGATCTATCAGGTTTCAAAACCAGAACTTGACTTAGCTGCTGACTCAAGACATATTTCAAGATAACAGAAGCATATTTCAAGACACCATTTTTAACCTTCTACTGTTGAAAATACCTGTATCTTAAAACAGAAGCCTCAGTATGAAATCAGTTTAATTCCAGTGAATGACATTTCATGTTACAGAAACCTTGACTTGGACTAAGATGCACATATGTGACTTTAAATTTTTTCAGGTAAAAAAACCCCAAATCCAACCACCTAAACAAAAAAAAAAAAAAACAAACCCAACCAATGATCTTTCCTACACAGATCACTTTTATGGGTGCTGTTAATTAGATAGAAGAACTAAGTTACTAATTGCACAAAGATTTTAAAGGGAAATCACAAGACACAAGAGAACCTAATATAAAGTTTGGAGTTTCTAAACACAGAAAATGACAGTTGTGCATGTATTTAAACATATTACGGATTCCATTAGTTAATGCACAGCAACTTTGTAATCACACAGGGGAAAGATGGTCTATGACCAGAAGAATAGCTGGATGCAATCAGGCTTCTCACAGGGCAAGAGAATTTGGATCTCGCAATTTTTAGAAAAGGCTAGAGATGATGTATGGGACTTCAGTCTATAAAGCAGTGTTTGTAGCACTGGTGTCAACAGTATTACCGATTCTAAACATGCCTCCATTTAAACACAGAAGTTGTATTTTTACTTCCAAGCCAGATGATTAAGACTAGTATCTTAAATCGTGTCCCCATACTCTGAAACTATCCAGACCCTTCACCTTAGGGCCCCGACTTGCTTAACAACTCAAATGGGCCATATTGGTTTGTTCCTTTTTTTTTATCCTTGCAGTTACATGCTTTTCAGAAGTTATTCCAAACATAAAGTTTCTCTGTACTACAGTTCAATTTACCTGAATATTCAGATAAGCATTTTCCTTTTATACTCGACACATTAAATACCTGGATTATTATTCTTCTCTGCCAGCTAAAAATTTGTAACTGGTAGTTTGACTATTTCTTTTCTAGACATATATGGGTAAAAGGAGAAGAGAGGAAAGAAAAATCATCATTCTTCACTATGCAAAAACAGTGCTTAAAAAGAAACAAACAATTTAATTCCTTCCGGCCAAGTGATGGGAAAATGTCTGAGAATTCAGATCAATAATCATGTGGTGTTCCAGGAAAGGAGGCATCAGAACCATCAGAACCATGGTGAGTTAGTCCATCTTTATGAACATTTTAAAGTACTTTCCACACAAAATTTCCTAGAGTTTGCTATTGTAGTTAAACTTCAAGGTAGACCAGAAGGAACAAGTATGTATCCAAGCCTTTGGAAAGGCAAGGAAAACTGGCAACTTCCTGTCAAAAAGGGTCAGTGTTGATTTTATTCTACAACAAAGCCTACACTGTGACTCTATTCTGCTAATGCATTAACTGCTTCACAGATCACAGAATCATAAAATGGTTTGGGTTGGAAGGGACCTTAAAGATCATCTACTTCCAGTCCTCTAAAACTAAGCACACGATTTAACCTCATGCCATATATCCTCATTAATAATACAATTAAGAAAATACTAACAAAATCATTAAGTCATTAACACTAAATTTATTTGAAAAATGTATTTGGTCAGCAGAAAGGTTGCCTTTTAAAAGATGCAAAAATGTATTGCCCCACTGCTAGTGCATGAGGGGAACAAAAGTGGTATATGCCTTTGACAAGGAATACAGAAACAGGGGCAGATACCTACAGCTTTGTTCATGCTAGTAGATTAAGACCTACTTCCCTCTCCCAGTGCCACTTTCAAAATCCCACGTGTTGGGGGCAAAAGGGACAAGGAGGTTGAGAGAGAACACAACAGCAGTGTGGCACCTCGTTTGGCTTATCAGCTATTCGTAGACCATGATGAAATCCCCAACTACCTTCATGCCATTTTTTCATATCAAATTTGCTAGTTACATTTTTCAGCAAGCCTATAAGCAATGTATTCTAATAAATCAGCCTATAAAAGCATCTATTCCATTTAAACCTCAGCACTAAATGACTGATAGCTTGTGATCTTCCAGTAGTAGAGATACGTTCTACTAATGCACAACTACGCAGCTTTTAAACGAATGCTAGAATCCTCCTCCATTCTTCATCAGTTACTTAGGAGGAGGAGTTCAAAATGCATTCGTTTGTTAGGGAGGAGATATAAAAAGAGCACCCTTTCATTTAACACCTAAAAGACTTTACCCTCTCAGAACACACTGCTTTTGATTGTGTCTAGACAGGACTAGTTTCAACTCTTGTTACTTCAAATTCTGTTACCAACCTTTACTTTGCAAACAGAAAGTCACCCCTCCATTTTCTTCTAGGTGTTTTACCGGTAATTAGATGAACTAAAAAGTGACCGCATCCTAAAATTTCTTTTAAGTTCTTTCTTAAACCAAAATCCTATACTTCTCTATAGTTCCTTCCCCCATTACCCTCAATAAATTTACCTGTAAGCCCATTGACTGCAATTTAACTTGTAATTTAATCAGAAAACAAAACAACTTATGAATTTATCTTGCACACAATGGCATGCTATCTAGAAGCTGTAGTAGGATTCATGAGAAAGTTTAAAAATTAACGGATTTGCAGACTTACAACTTTCCAAGTCATTCTCAGCTAAGCAAAGGAACATAAATCTCAAAAAAACCCAGTACGAAGTGGTTATTATTTGTGAAAAAGTTTTTCTAAATATGGTACTCACACATCTATACATGAAGACATGAATAAACTCTTACTGTTCCGCCACTGCTTCAAGCACCAAAGGTTTTTATACAGAGTGGTACTGCAGCATGTCACATACTATGATAAAACAGAGAGACCTCAGTATTAAACAATTAAATAATATATTACAGTACAGTTTTTCACACAGAGAACCAAGAAAAAGAAAAGCAGAAGTTATGGCTCCCATGATAACTACAGCTTGATTGTAATACTGTTTTATACTGTCTATTTGAACAAATGCATCAATTTACAATTGATGGGGAATTATAACTGAAGGACACAGTCACTTTGTCTCACTCTGAAATAAATCAGTGGCATTCAAAATAAGTTTCCATTCCACTTGTACAAGTTGGTAAGGTGACTGGTTTTCTGGCAAGAAGAAATCACAGTATAAAAGTGTATAAACCATATTTATCAAACAATTTACATGAAGTTACGGTGAAGCACAGAGGGCAACACTGCTCCATTTTAACTAGATCACGAACTATTTAAACATACATCAAATTATATTACGTTCGGATTTGTTCATGTCATATTTGACTCAACTACATCATGACTCATGGCTACTGCTAATGAAATCCATTAAATATATTTAAGGTTAGCATTCCTAAAAAAGCAACAAGCAACAAAAATGCATTGTTGAAGTGCTTATTCTCAGGCCATCAGTAAGAACATTTTTCAAGAAGAAGTGAATAAACTGGACAAAAAGAACTAGCAAGGAAAATTGCAAACAAAAGATATATTCCTAAATGAGCAAAGTCATAAGAGGTCCTTTCACAAATGCCAGGTATATGAAGCCTTCTAGAGAATCCACTGGACTAACATGTGTAAGATATGAAAAAAAGTACTCCAGGAAAATAAAAATTAAAGTTTTCTGCATCTCCTGTCATTGGAGAAGCTAAGGGAAGCTTTCTTCGTAGTCACATAAATCTTCAGAGGTAGTTTTGGTCAAACCAAAGCAAACAGTAGCAAGTTACCAATGTGAGATTGGTATTCACCAAGAGTTCCAAAGAGCTGAAGGGTAAAACAGCCTAGCTGTCCACTATGCTGCATAATATCTCGGGGTCAAACACTACTTTCATGTCAATGGCGCATCAGTTTTGAAAGCTGGTCACACCTTTAGCCTGCCAAGAACTATAGACCAACAAGTCCAAGGTCTCAGCAGGCCAAATAAGCAGAAGATAGAAGCAACACGGGCACGTAGCTAAGTACAGGCTACAGAAGTGACACCTATGCTTTCCCACAGAAAAGTCCTGTCTTACCAATACAGGAGATTTTACTGAAGCAATTGATAAGTGGTCGAAGTTTGAGCTAACCTGGATGACCAAAACACATGCCAGCTGCTGAACAAAGGTCCTCCAGCAGTGGTTCCTTAGGAAACCAAGCTACAACAGCAAAAAAGGGAAGGTCTTCACATGGATAAAAGTAACCAATTCAAAACAGGAAAAAAACCACTAGAAAATATCACCCAACTCTTTCCTAGACCTGCACCAACAGCATGCACATAAAAGATCTAGAAACCGATGGTGAAGCTTGAAGTGAGTTTGCTGATAATAATAACAAGTTCATTTTGCTAAAACTTAAAATCCCCTATGCAGGAAGCTGCATCATACCCAGTGAAGGTGTAATAAAGTGCAGATGACTTTTAGTGTAGGTAAATAGAAGACAATGCGCCTGAGAAAATACAATCTGACTGTTTTACATACATTTTACTGAGCTCTCACATGATCATCATCAATAAAGAGATTTGGGAGTTCAGAATAAATAGATCTAGTAAAACAAAATTTGTCAGAAGAGTAAAAGGAATACTAGGTATATTTAAGAAAAAAAAGACAAGGGGAAAAAACCCACAGAATTGTACAAGATGGGATATGCAAGTCTGTGAGGTACCTCTGTCTTGCTGCAGTGCCAATATTTGCTCTCCTCACCTCCACTTCAAAATTAAAATTGACAGCCCAGAGAGGGCATTTGAAGACCCTTCAAAATCTCCAGCCTCAAGAAGGGACAACCAGGGAGAGAATAAAAAAAGCCTACAAAATCAGGAGCGGCATGGAACAGGTAAGTAGTGAACCATTGTTCTCTTTTAACAAGGAAACTAGAGAACATCAAACAAAACTAGCAGGTGGTAGGTTCAAAACAAAACAAACAAAAGGAAGCAGTTCTTCATACAATGTGTACTTAAGCTGCAGAACTCATTGCCATGGTCTCAATGGAGGCCAAGAGTTTACACAGACCAAGAGAAGACTAGATGAATGCATGCAAGAAAAAATTCATCAAGCATTACCTATCACTTTTTCTGAGACAATTCTGAGCTGCAGAGTTGTGGAGGCTAAGGGGCTTGCTCTGTTTCTGGATAGCCTCCACCTTGGTCACTGTGAAACAGGATTTTGGATGAAACAGACCTCTTGTACTAAAAAAGTAAGATGATATTCACAACATGGTTTTAATAGCTCTTGACAACTATGCTACTTCAATAATACACAATTTCCAGTATAACATTTCACCCTCCTTTCATGAAGAAACTGTATTTCAGTTCATGTTACCAATACTTCAAGAATACAAGTGAGATTACAACACTCTAGAGGACCACACCATGAGACCGACAAGGACACCCTAAACTGTACCAGAGTCTGCTGAAATTCTGCCATTCCTGTATAAAAGATTACCCTATTCCAACAACAGAAAATTCAGAGATGAGTTTATGATCTGGTTTTAACCCCTTAAAGAGAGGAAAAAAAAAAAAGGCAAAAAAACCACTGACAATACTAAATACTGCAGCACAAGCAGTACTTCTCTGCATGCTACTCAGCACCTGCAGTGGTTAAGTTTACTAACTAAAAAAAAAAGAGGATTTTTAATAACTCAAAACAAAAGTTGTGTTATACACTGACATTTTAGGAATACTGAACTTGTACTAAAAACATTTTTTCATGTTTGAAGGAAAAAGACTTAAAACCAACACTAAGTGGTGAAAAAATTAAAATATTCATACTTTTGATTTAAACACCAGATGTAAAAGATAGTATCAGCTCAAAGCACTGGCCTGAAGCTTTATTACTGTTATAAAAAGGTACTTAAAATAAGTACAACATATTTAGGTTAAGCACTTAAAGGAATTACTGGAAGACTGAATTCAATCCTCGGCTCCAATCCACAAGTCATTGTGCAACATCTTAGCTGCTGAAAACAAACCCTCTCTATTATCCGTAAAGTGGGGACCATGCCCATCTCCTAAATTAGGGGTATGAATACAGAAGGCATGGCGATTGCTGTTGTAAGCATCTCCCAGCCCTGCTTCCTCCAACCCAAGAAAGGTGCTGCTGCCATTGTATGCCAAGCACAGCCCAAGCTTGAAGGCAGCAGCATATTCCCAGTGCAGAGCAGGCCTTCTGGTAAACCTCTCTCAGAGAGAGCACAAGCCACTGGTTTATTTTCAAGTACTCATAACAATCAAACTTTTCATAGGTACAGTAAAACTCACCATAACCCCCAGATCACACCCAACAAAGAAATTACATACCCTTGCTTGGAAACATGCACTTTTCAAAGAGACTATTTGGCTGTAGTTTAGTTTAGTCAGGTTAAATACTTGAGATGGAAAAATCATCTGACAGAAAATGCGAGTCAAAATGGCTAATAACCTAGTACAGAATACAAAGTATCTTCTCTGAACTCTTTCTACTCCCAAACCTAAGCTCAACATATAATTGCAGACTATTTGCCAGAGTTTGTTCAGAAAACTGTATGGGACAAAGGGGAAGCTTATAGTCCCTAAACTCCATACAAAAAATTCAATTGTTTAGAATTTACTCCTGAGAAAAACATTTAAAGGAAAAAGGTGTAAATTCTGAAAAAACGCAGTCTATTCAGGTACAGACTCTAAACATACTTAAAACAGATTATTTTTTTTAAGTGTTAGATGTCAGACCAACTCCCCTTTTAAGGAGGGCATTTATCTACTTCACAAGAGCAGTAGCAAGGCAAAATTAACACCTGGTAAAGGACCAAGATCATCTGATGAGTGCTGCTAGGTTATCAGCAACTATTACACATCCCAGTATGGTGGATAGCAAAATACCTCACTGTGAACCCGGTACACCAGTTTCAAGTAGCACTTAGGATCCTGGCTTCCAAACACCTGCTCAGGTCACTAGCCTTGAAGAAAAACTATCCAAACACTTGGAGCTGCCTAAACTAAACAGATATTTTGCCTTCTATCACTTCCACGTGCAATTGAGGCAAGAAGCATCAAATTTACTCACTGGAAACGAATGTACTTTTTCTTACGGTAGAGCGGAACTATGTGCTCGAAACTCCTGCCCTTTCACAGCAAGCCTTGTCCATAGGCCAGCAACAGTAACCATCCCAAAGTGGGAAAATACTCCTCCTGCTCCTATTCCAAACACCTTTTTTTTTGAAGCAACACTTAAGTTCTCTTAAGCTCTTCCTGTAGCAATGCCCACCACACCAGACACCTCCAAATTTAATCCACTGGAATAAGCAGCCTTTAAATTAAGGTGTTATAAGGTCATATAGCAAGCAAGATGATCGGATTAAAGAGGAAGTGGAGTTAAGTTAATACAGAGTCACTATTTTAAGTTCTGTATTCAAGACAACAGCATGATAGCTGTTCAAGTGCAATCCAGTCTTCAAGCAGGACAGCAAAGAACTTCTCTATTAAAAAAAAAAGTTTTATTTCTTTTCTAAATCTGAACATGAAATGCAGGACAACAGCTCACCAGACAGACAAGATCTGGTCCCAGAGACAGATGTTTTACAGCTGCGCTTTGGGCTTCCTAAAGCCCATTAGAGCTAGCACATACAATTCCTAATGTAAACAAGCTGCTTTTAGTAACTACAATATTCATTCTGAACACACACAGTGCTAGTTAGGGCCACCACTCCTCAGAGTTTTCACCAAAAGCAGCTTACAATGTCCTTAAGATAGAATTTGTAAGTCCCCTATCTTGCTGCTCCCACCATACCCTGTAGCTCCTGAAAGGGAATTTTTTAGATGTAAAACCAAAAGAAAGGAATCTAGATGGTGTGCTACACAGGAGCTTGGGTTTTCTATAACTATGACAAGTGTTTACCTTCCATTAAGGCACATAGAATTGCCCAAATCTTGAGAAAAACCGGAAGGAAAGCATGAGCTTCCACTCTTCCACCTGCTAAGAAGCCCCTTTCTGTCACACTGAAGGCAATTTGCACAAATAACTTGACAAAATAGCCAAGGCTCTTCAGAAAGCAAGCAGCTTCTCATGCCACGTTCCTGGTATGCTGAAAGAGTCACCTCAAGCTGGCAGGTGGATTGAGCAGAAGCTGCAGTCAGATTGCCTGATTTTTGGTAAGGTGTTCATTCCTTTACTGAGCTACACAGTATCAACTGCCCATTTTTCCCTCTGGAGAGTAGCAAGAGACAGTACTACAGGAGTGACTTGCAGTGTACTTTTTTCACCAATTTTAACAAGTAGGAGTGCATTCATTTCACTATCAGAAAGCTTTAGCCTATGACAGAAAGTAACAGTCTCAGCCACCCACTATGACCAAGCTCTCATTCCATCTCAAACCAGCAGGAATAATGTAAATACTTGGGATAAAACTCTGAATAAGGGAATCCACTGAGTTACTGACTGATGAAACTTAATGACATCGAAACAACACTGACTTGATAAAGTTTGAGGCATACAAATTGACTCAGAAGGTTGATAAACCTAACAGAGAACTTCAAAGTTGCCAAAAAAAAAAAAAATCCACAAAATGCTAGTGAATAAATTGTTTCAAAGATTAAGTACTTCACATTTGAAATAGCAGACAAGATATTTATACATTCGTAAATCTTTAAGGCTTTTGTTCTCCTACCCCAAGAAGAAAACAGAATTTATAAGCTACTGCCCAGAAATCAAACAAATTGTTTATAGCATGCAATCCATAGCACCATGAGAATAAACAAATTTTAATATCAATTTGAACTCAGGCCAGCACATTTTTCTTTTGGTGTCCTTTGCTTCACAGATGATTACTCCATTTCTCTTTCTCCCATGAAGGTTCCCAGGCAACTGATCCAATCCACTTGCTCACTGCCACCAAAATGAAAAGATGAAAAGCGCTTGCTGCTCTCCAAGCCAGCGGCCCCCCTCGTCCTTAGTACCAGCTCTGGTGTTCATCAGATCCTTTTATGAGCCAGTTTGATTCATTACAACAGCAAAATGCTCTCCATTTTACAGAGTTATTTTTCTGCCATTTTGGTAAACTAAAGTGGCTCACAGAAGGACCTGACAAGCACTGCTGCCGTAGCAGAGCCATGCAGTTGTGAGGAAGGGTGTGGGGGGACAAAGGCAGAGAGGACACTTCTCCTTTCAGAACAAGGTCTGGTTAAATTAGTTCACTGCATACCCTGGCTTACGAATGATTAGATGAACCATAAGATGACATTCAACAGCTTCCAGCTATCTTCAGAGCTACAAAAAACTTACTGTACAAGAACATGTGGCTGTATGTATTCTTCCACAGATTTAACTATTACACTCCATCAGAAGGAAAAAAAAAAGTTCTTACAGACATAGCACCAAGATAAGGATAACAATTGGAAGAGGAAGTTAAAGAAAGCTCGGCATATTTCACCCTACTTTTATGTTGGTTTTGTTTGTTGGTTTGGGGTTTTTTTAATACAAAAAGCCTTGGGAATATGACCACCAATCTCAGTAAGCATTATGATCGAGAAACAAGTATTTCCGAGAAGCAAAATACAGCAAGAACTTTGCCTTTTCTCCTGAAGTTGTCACCAGTTTCCAAAGTGAAGCTATTAGGGGATGACTGATGTGCCTAAGAGAAAGAACCTGGATGGAGACAGTTGAGCCAACAGGTGCTGTAGATGCCAGGTTTTCTGCCCAGAGATTTCTCTTCATGGATCAATCTGCCTCCTTATGTGATGGACTGCCTGCTGTGGATGCGCCATTTCACTAGAGAAGCAAGAAGTCAACATGTATCAGATGTATTACTCCCACGGCCACATTGAATCAATGACAGCAGCACATGGGACAGCTCAGCTGTTGGAATCCTTACCCTGCTATTCAAAGTTCATTGCCTACCTGGAGGCACCCCGAAAGAGAAACAGCTCCTTTCAATATGCACTGAAGAGAAAAAGCACCCTGCCCCAAAACACTACCATCATCACACCTCAAATTAGAGAAGGGGCATTCAGCCTTCCTGACCCTACCAGCTTCCTACCAAAAATCTTAATGTTGAGCAGCCACAGAGAACATCACAAATCACCATGTGACAGAGAGACAGAGGCACACAAAGGAAGACAGCAGCAGATCCCAGAAGCCCCACCAGCGGATAAGATCAGGCACACAGCCTGCATCCCAGCTGACACTAATATCCACCTCCAAGTCCAGTTCGTCACACAACAAAAATTCACATTGCCCAACCAGCCCCATACTGCACAGTCCAGTTGTGCCACTGGTCATGCGACCATCTCAGCAGGGAAATCACACATGAACCACTGACAAGCCAAAGGTCGTCCATCCTTCATCCGGAGAGGCAGGCAGAAAGTCACGCATTCTGGCTTCCTTTCTTTTAGGACAGGAGGCAGGGAAAGGGGAAGAAGAGAAACATATCAAGGAGATTAATCTGTGTTAGGGAAATTTCTTATCAGGAGAGCAATTGAAGCAATTTCTTTCACCTGCCATCTTTTCTGTAGCTAAGGTTTTCTTTTTTAAGCCCCCAAAATTAAGTCATGGTTTGAGCAGCAGGCAGCTGGGGCATCCGAGGTATTAACCTTCTTCCTTGAGAACTCGCCATTCAAGAACTCTGTCACCTTAACCACAGCATTTCCCTAATTCTAAGCATGGTAAGTGAGAAGTCACACAGACACCCCCCTTTTCCATTCTTCCATCAGCCATGCTGTTTCCACGAAACAACCCGTTCCTTCTGCATGGCTGCCACAAGGTTCAAATCCTGTTTAACACACAAAAGTACATTCACTAAGAATCACTTCTGTGAGGGAAGGTGGCATGGGCTGGGGAATACTCCAGAACTGAAGAAAAGGAGAAACGCAGGTGAAACTGAGGCAGGTTTTTTTCAGTAACCTCTGTGAAGGTTACAATAGAATTAAAGAACCACGTGTAACTGCCTTCACTTGCTTCTGTACAAAAAAAAAACCCCACGAAAATGACAATGTACCTTTGCAGAGATCAAGACAGAAAGAGGGGGGAAGTGAAGCTGAAGCCTGCTTATTCACTTCCCTACCAATGAAAGAACAATGACTAAAGTAAGGACAAGTGAGGCTGTACCCCACTTACAGAGCCGAGTGAATGCCAAGCACAGCAGACATCTCGCAGCGGTACTGGTAAATAAACTGAATTACTTAGCAGGTCTCTCCCAGACTTACAACCTGAGGCAGTCCAGAAACCCCTATTTAACTCACTTTCTGAATGATTCCTTCCTAAATCAAGAGAGATATTAAATTGCTCACTATAAACTCTCAGTTTAATTCTTCACAGTTAAAACAACTTGAGGCAAGAATTACACTTACTTAGAGCCCCCTCATCAGAGTTTAAAGGAATCTCTGAGCTCACATAGGCAATGGCTACTATGTCAGAGGGCCTTCCTTTAAGCCATCCTCACACAACTACACCACCCTAAGAAGCCTGCCTGATCTTCCCCAGGAACTAGCAACATAGTCCCCGTACCTCTCAAACCAATAACCAAGATGACAACCTGCCTGCTTTTTGCCTTGCAATAAATCACCAAATCCAACAAGCAGCTACTCCACTCCAAAAGCAGTTCAAACCAGAGCACATTCTCAAAGAGCCACAGGACTTGCCTAAATATATGCCAGACAGTCAAGACAAAAAAAGAAATAAAATCACATTCTCAGATCTTATATCAAACCAATTAACCAAAGTTATGCTTGTTTAGGTATTTCTTACCCCACATGAGCAAACAATGCACATTCAAATATAGAACTACAAGCAGCAAGATACTTGATTTTTGGACTTGAGATAAGCTCTCCTGTCCACAAAGAGGTAAGATTGTGAAAACATTTGTTATACCCTAAATGACTAATTAAGATGCATCTTTGAGATTTACCAGTCTCTCACCTACGTGCAGTTTTATCTCAGACTTATCAGAGTGATTTTTGAACATCTGTTAGCCTCAACATTACCCTCCTTTCCTCAATCCTCCTCCTATTGAGCATTAGAAACAAAGTCAGTTGTATCGCCTTTTTGGCTGCTGCTCTTCAAATTGAAGAAATACTAAACTGCTATTCTCTACAGTACAGACTGCCACACACCTTCCTGTAAGATACTTCACCAAGCAGCATTTCAGCTTTGGACTTCAATCTCAACAGATACATTGATGGATCCCCTTTGAAGCAAAGAATGTTGTCTTGTAAGTTGTCATCAACTCGGACTTCACACTTACTAGCTCACCCAAGTTAATACCAAGGATTTGAACTGAATTTCTCAGTTTCTGTCACGTAAGAATTTGTTTCACATTTCTCCCAGAACAGTACTACCTCAATGCTTTCTATGAAGACTTTCTCCTTGTTTTGTCCTATTACTGATGTCTAAACTTCTAAAAATCTCAGCTTTCAGTTCAGTTTTAGTTAATTTTCCCCTGAATTCTCTCTCAAAGAATAACCAGTATTCTTTCACACCTAAAGACTACCCATTTAACAAATCCTGTTTACCCTGTAAATAAATCCACAGGCTTTCTTTTTTAAGGTTGAGGACAAAAGTGCCTTTATTAAAATCTTCCTTGGACTTGCTCCATGTTCTGATCTGCTTTACCACATAGTTGTTGGTCTCCAAAGCTTCCCTATTCCCTTCAGAAACATCACAACCCCCCCTGAAGCTCTTCCCCATACCCCAAATTTTTGTTTGGCAAGTGATAGCCCACAGTGGCTATGCCCATTTCAAAGCTGTCATGGGATTAGACCCTCCCCACTCACAACTGCTCGGTGCACAGAGCAAGAGAAACCATCACAGCTCTGTGTCTTAACTGTTAAAAGAACGGATAACATCACTTTCATGAAAACAAGACCTGAAACAAGAGGCCTTTCCTATTCAAGAGGTCACGAAGAACCTTTGGAAAGCTGTCGGCAGGCTGCAGTGGCCCTCTGCTCTGGTTCTCCACTGCTGACCATCTCCTTGCCAAAACGGCATCCAGTCTAACACGAGACTTCATCAAGCTTTGGTGCAGCCAGTCAGCCAGCTTTTCCCACAGCAACAAAAGCACCCTCCATGCTTTGGGTAGAAAGCAACATTATTAGGAGTCAAAACGCATGTTTATTTTGTAACATATCCTAATTATCTAGGGCTGGCAAGAAAACACAACTCTATTAAGCAAACAGAGAGCTATATGAATTGGAAAGAAGATTAAAAACTCAACAGGAAAGGCACAATCTAAAGAGGAAAAAAAAAAATCTATAGGAAAGCTGGAGGGGTGGGGCAGGCAGGAAAGAGAAATAAAAGGTTTAGTTTTTAGAGCAGGACTGGCTTTGCTGCACAAAAGGAATCATACTTTGTACATCTGAGGTACACTTCCACACAAAATGTTTTAAGAAGTGATGTCTATTTTGTAGGGAGCAATCCAAATAAACTGTAGGGTGGTCAATTTCTTTCAAAAATCAAAGAAAAAATTTTAAAGCCAGATGGATACCTGTTGAAGTTCTAGCAGTAAACAGAAAGCTCAACTGAACAGCTTAAAAAGTGGCTCAAAGACATGAAAATAAAGTGCTTCCAAAAGTATCCAGCATTGAATTCTCCACATGCCAGCTAATCATAGGCAGGTAAGTTGCTGCGCTGCTCACCACAATCACCAGCCCATATTTAAATGAGACCTGAACAGAATAACCTCTAGAACCAGGGCCATCTATGTTGAATTTAATCTTCCCCTCAGAACCATTAGGAAGAAGGCAAACATTTTGGCTGCAATGACTTTTTCCAGACAATTGATTCCCAAAGTTATTTATTCCCCACCATTCCCCTCAAGGCCCTCTCGTCACAGCAATTGTCTATGTCAGAGGAAGGTTGGACTCAGCTCCCATGAAAGCCAAGCAAAACCACACCCAAAATAGCTATATAGGTCACTACAAAGCAAAGCAAGCCCTACATCATGCCAGCAAGGGCTTCTGGTTAGTTCCCATATGCCAATAAGCTTTCAAAATAATGTGTTACAATAAGCTACTAAGACAGTAGCTTGTTTGATAATTAGCACTTTTAAGTTATACCTCTGCTTTCTTCCCCCCCCGCCTTTTTTAAGGAGAACGCATGTAGCGTAACAGCAGCAAAATAACCAGGATATTTAGAAACCACTCCCGAGCAGCATCCAGAGAACCCAACAGGCAGCACGAAGATCCTTAGTTTTGGCTTGGCTTCTTCTAGGTGCATGTTTACATCTTTGAAAAGTCACAATGTTGGAAGCTAAGAGCTAATCAGCTTTCGTATTCTTAAGAATACCCTTAAGAGCTTTGTTGTCATATTCGGGCTCTTGGAGTATGTTCTTTAGGTCATAGCCTTCCTTTTTATTTTTTGCATCATGCCTTCCAACCAAGGAGTTTCCAAAGGAAGAATTTTAGTGTGCAACTATAACATGCTATTTCCAAGACTGCTGATCTTGGGTAAGGTATGAAACACTGCAAGTTACAGTTTGATTCTGCAGGTGGAAAAATCAGGAGAAAAACTCTTCCATCGGCTTTCAGTATCTTATCAGAACCCTAATAAAAACACGGGATGTTTCTGCATATTGCACCTCCCTCCCTCCTCTGAAAGAGTTGTAAAAAATAAATTATAGTTGGAGTTTCCCTTTGCCTTTTTATCACTGCTACAATGTAGACAATATTTGAGACTTTCTTCCATTAAAATCCAGTGGTTTGTATTTGAACAAACAAGCTATTCACGGAAAAACAAATTATGAGAAACGATGGATTTGATGTCTGTCTTAATGATGAAGCTAAATTGATGCAGTAAATTAATACAATAACTTTTCTGTTGGAAAAGTGAAATCCAAAGCCTCACCTACACACAAAAGACTCATTTGTCAGAAAGACAGTTTAATTATTTACTAAAATTTGCAGTTTTCTCATGTATACAGGGAACATTAAAGTAACATAAAAGTATCACCCGTGTTACTTATGGACATCAGTTAACCAGCTCATAAATCTGAGCAGTTAGTGATTTGTTCACAGCAAATACATAAGGGTTTGGAAGTCAGGATTTAAGGGAATTGGGGGAAGGAAGACCATCAGACACACACACCTCTTGTCACACGGTTGCCTGTACCCTTGCTAGCCACACAGATTTCTCTGAATAACATCAAATTCACAAGAGCAAATACTGACCATCAAGTTCTAAAGGCTTTGCCTCTGAAAATTAATGTTAAAAATGAGTGTAAAATAAAGGACAGAGGTAAGGCACAGGATTCAAGGAAACACATGTTTATTTCCATCCTCATTCTTTCTGGTTACTTTTTCCTCCTCCTCGCATTTTAACAACCTTCACCTATCATGCCATACACTACAAACAAAACAAAACCCCAAACCCCACCTGTCATGGGATACCATGGACGTGGCAAACCGCAGAGCCTCATTGCCACACTTCAGCAGTCTCAGAAAACCTGAGAAGTTCCTATCACTGAGGCCTTCCACCTTTACAGAAAATCACACCTGGGTTGGCTTTGTTTCCTAAGGTTTTGCTGCATCCTTATGCTGCAGGTTCTCCTTCAGTGAAGGGCCTAGGCCATGCCCTGCCTGCACAGCCGCCATCCATGGGGCACAGACCTGCCAGGGCAGCACAGGCCTGCCAACCCCAACACCCACCCACTCGTGCCGAGCCCAGACCAAGCACCACATCCCCTTCTTCAGTACACTGCTTGCAGCTTCATCGGCCTGTTTCACCTTGACTTGCAAATAACTCATTTTACGTCTTATAAAAGTCCTAATATTATTTGAGCGTTAACGGGAAATACGGTGAACACTCATCAAAAGCTTTTCAGTTCAAAACAGCAAATAACTTGTGTGAAAAAAACCTACACTCAGGTTAACTGACCCCTCTACATGGACCAGGAAGCCTTTATAGTGTTCTTTTGACCCAAGGCTTCAGGTTTCTACATTAACCAAATTAAAAAAATATAGGTCTTAACTCGAATCTCCCACCACTGGTACAGAGTTTTGATTGCAGTAGAGAGTATTCTGCTATACCTCATTTTTACTGATATTCCTTAGAATCTGTTATTTTCCTAAAAGGATGGTGTGATCCTTGCCTGTGATCAAAACTTTCCTTCATTACCAAAGAGGCAATAGAATCTTTTGGGGTTTCAAATATGAGCTGTTTTCCACTATTTAAATAACCTAGCCAGGATATACAAGTAATAACAGAAATATCATTACATTGTTAAATATTTAGTAAGATATTTGGTCAAATACAGTTATTCAATTAGTACCAGTGAATCACTAATTCAGTTAAATGTGCAATCACAAGCATTTAATGCTTTTTTAAGAGCCTGTGCGACAGCTTTAATAATGATCTTTACAAATTTCTTACTAAAAAAAAAAAAAAGTTCAAAAGAGACTAAAAATAAGCAGTTCAGGTTAACAGAAAGGCAAGACAAGGGGATGTGTGAATCTATGGCATTTTACAATGCTTTAGTGGGGGAAATTTTGTTGTGTAAAACTGTTTCAAACTTCAAATCATGTCTCAGAGCAAAAACAATCACTTTTTCCAAGCAGTTGTGGTTTTATCCTAGAGGAAAATAGCACATTATTAAAAGGATCTCCGTGAAACCCTGAGAACATTTACAACACCAAACAAGAAGAAACAAGCAACAATCCTTGTTTTTAGTAGCTGGAGATAGGAAAATATATGGAATGTGATTGTTCTAATCACCTGTTACAAACCTCAGAAACAAATGGTTAATATTCCCCCAGACTGCATCTTATTTTAAAAGGCATTACTAGAATTTTTGCGCTGTTGTTATAAATGCAGCCCTCTTGGAAGGAGCTCTCTCTAACTATCCCCTTACTGTTAAGTTTGTCAGCAACCCGGACGTCTAAAATGTGGTTTATGCTGAGCAATGCAATTTTTTCTTTTTTTTTTTTTAATGAGAAAAAAAAAAAGTGTTGGAAACTTTCACGATAGAAACTAGAGAGCTTCGAAGTTCCTCTCTTAGCAGCGCCCAGCAATGGAGAGGAGAGTGTTCTGCAAACGTGCCCCAAGCATCCAGCTACATTTAGCTTTCAGCCTTTTTATTATCATTGTCAATGAATGGGCCCCAGTCAAATTAAAGCTGCCATTTTAGGTTAAAGACTAGAGAGCCTCTGTTGTGCAACAGCGAGACAAAAACACTCCAAGCGACAGATGTAGCACTCTCATTGGAAAACGATGGATTTCAACTTTTACAAAAAAAAAAAATTACGATCATGCTTTTTAATATGAATTATATATTGATACTCACACATTACCGCAAACTAACGGGATTTATAATTGGGATAAATCAGCTACCCATGCTGCTAAGGTCATAGTCATTAAGATTTTTTTGCCGTCGTTAGAATGGATGATCTGTGAGGAAATGAACAGAAACATTTTTTGTTCAACTTGCTTGTTTGTACCTCCACTAGTCCCGTATACCATGAGAAAAGAAAAAAGGGAAAAGAGGAGGAAAAAAAAAAAAAGAGGCTAACACATTATCCCGAAAGCCATCTTTGAGGATAAACACAGCCCGCGATCTGCTTTGATGAGAGTAAAAATCGAGACGAACATCGACACAGAAACAAACTTATCGCACCGAGGTTATTCTGATATTCCCGGAGCCAAACACCCGCGGCAGGAAGCCCGACTGGCTGGGGAAATGAAAAAGAGGGAGGACGGGGGGGAAGAGGAAAAAAAAAAAAAAAGAAAAAAGCTTCTTGAAAATGAAAAAAAATCGCCCTTTTCTGTAGTGGGGAGGCACGCTCGGCCCCTTCCCAAACGAAAACAAAGGCAGAAAGTGGGTAAGTGCGGGAGAGTTGCGCGGCGCCGCGCGGCCCCGCAGCGGACAGGGAGCTCCCGGGCATCCATCGCTACTTTCCTTTTGTCCATTGTCTGTTTAAAAAACAACTACTTTAAACCCGGGCGTGAGCGGGGTGTCGGGGCGAGCCGGGGAAACCGGCTCTGTTTCCAGCCCGTGCCCCACGGCCACCCCCTCTCCCGGCACCCCGACCCGCGCCCCCCCGACACCCACTCGCGAAGGCCGGCACGGGGCGCGCCCGGAGGGGCTCCCCCGGCGTGGGAGCGCGTCCCCTGATTTAGCGCTACCGGGATAAATGAAGGCAACGTAATGATGGCTGCTCATTGCCTGCAGCGCCTTCTCCCTGAGACTCACTAACAACCCTGCCCCCCTCCC
>VZRE01013535.1:0-17172 GCA_013396775.1 Cephalopterus ornatus | reverse complement strand
TTTTTTTTTTCCTTTCAATCATTCTTCAGCCTCTATCTCCAGTCTGCTTCCTTACAGTTAACAGCATCAGTTTGTGACTAAGCGTCTGATTGAAAATTTGGAATGTGGCTTGGATCATTAAGGACGTACCATATTGGAGTGGTACTGTGTTTAGTATTAATATGGGTGGTTGGTGAAAGTAGGTGATTTAGGCATCATCTGTTGCTGATGGTCATTTGCATTATTATTATGCTGTTCTCTGTGACAATGTAATGCAAGTCATCAAGAACGTGTTAAAGAGACAGTTTAGAATTCTAAACATCAGGTTTTGAGTACAGATATTTCCTGAAATAGGTCTAGATCACATTTCTCATTAACTTACCTTGTGTCTTTCTGATATAGGTTTGTGTAGGTCTGCTTATAATTTAAATCATTGGCTCTCTGGAAGCCAGATGAGATGCATTCCATTTAAAATCCCACCAGCCAAGCACTTGGCCAAGTTTCTTCCCTTTCCCCAGTGTAAGGCAGTGATTTATTCATTTACTGGCTCTTCAAGAAAAAAAAGATGAGTACATGCATTTCAAGGACTGCTATGCACTGATTTTGTGTCCATATAGAAGATGCTTCAGAGAACGGACCCATATAAAGATAGGAGTTGCAAGTGACTTGCAGCAGAGGAGGATGCAACAAAGGAAATGCAACTGCTAAAGCAAGAGTTACCACAGCTAAAGAACTTCACTGATAGTTATTTACTGGATTCTTTTCTGTCACTGAAAGAATTTCTGCTATAGTCACCCATATATCTTATTTTCCCCAAAAAGATCAAAGAGGCACTGGGAATAAGATCGATTACATTGAAATTTTCCACAAATCAACTCTAGAAATGGAAATAAAGAACAATAACCTTAATACAACATTCAACTCTGAAGAAATCATAGGACAGATATAGATGGCTAGTACTGAATACCATGAGACCTTCACATAAGACCAAGCATATGTATAATTATGTAAGTATTTATACCATGAAGTAGAAACAGATCATGTTTATTTCTGTCTCCAAAAAGGCTTTAACAACTTACTAGTCCCTTAAGTAAACATGAATTATAGGCTTACTTACATTTACTTTTGAATGTGGCAGTTGAAGTTAAATCTAGTACTTAGAGGTCTGTCAGTTTTATTAATTTAATAATTAACTATCCTATAATATGCGAGTTTATACATATTCAGTGGAAATAAACAAACTTGAATCTGATGTGATGAGATATCTGCTCATATATTTTGGGAGGCCAAGAAGCCTATCAAACAGCAGCAAACCAGTGACCAAAAAGGTAACATTCATAGGAGGGCATATTATGTCTATCATGTTAAAAAACAAGGAACAAATAAGAGTAATAATTCCCATTATACTCTAGATATACTCTATACTATTTGGAAGTCTATAAGGCTGGTAATATGAAAATACATATAGAATGGTTCGTATCAGATAAGTCAACAACTGTAATGTGAAGGAAATTTAAAGAAATAAATTCTTGCACAGCCAAAACACATTTAGGCAAACAGGCCCTAGGTTGTGTGAACTTCTTTATTTCATCCCCTTCCCACATAAAGAGGACATAAACTCAGATGCACAATGCACAATCAGTAAGAATAACATCTTGGCTAAAATGAGAGAAAAGAAGTGATGAGCTGGAGTGGGATTAGGGGAAAAAAACCCAAACCTACAGAACTACTCCTTTCTACACACAGTAACGAGGCCAAACAAAGGAATTCTTCTCTAGCATCTGCACATGTGGAGAATGACTTTCAAAGATTTTCTATCCACATTTCAATCACTCCCTGTTGTCTCTTCTAACCTTATTTTTTTTCATGATGAAGGAGCAAAAGCACAAGTACCTTGAGATTTACAAGTGCTTTCTGTCTAACCTCTTACTCCCATACGAAGGCTAAGCTAACCAGCTCTGATATTTTCTCTGTTTACTGTGAACTGTGCAGTGAGTTTATGAATCAAGACCTCACTGCAGAGGATTATGCCTAGAGCATAACCTTTCTTATGTTCAGATAAAGCAGTAACTCACACTGGGGTTGAAATTTAATGACACTGTGTTCCCCGCTGTGCTCTGTACAAAAAAGGCTTTGGTACACATGAACAGTAATAGATTTAACCTGCTAATAATTTAATCAAATTATTTGATAACATAGCAAAGAAAAATGAAGAAACACACTTTCACTGACCTTTTTTGGTGAGAGATCTGAAATTAGTTAACTGAATTATTATTTTAATATGATTCCGTTTATGTTACAGTATTATCTAAATGCCCTAACGCTAATCATAATGATACTGTGAAAACCCATTGTACTTTGTACATTGTATTTAGGGGCCTCAGCCCCAGCCCCAGTGGACTTATACTGGAAACTGACAATATAAACAAGGAGTAAAAGAAGCACATCCAAAAACTAATATCAAGACAGTGATCCCTTGATATTAGAAATTAGTGAGTTAGTGATGGGTTTTCCTTCTCCTCTTTCCATGTTTTTCAGAGGTTATGCATGTTAATCAATAATAAAATGTTTGTTGTAGAACTATGGGTCATTGATAATGTCTTTTATGCAAATGATTTTGGCTGAGCTTTCCTGTGCCTATTAAAGTGAACAGGAAGCATCCTGAAATTTTCAGTCCAAAAGATAATCTTTTAAAATCTGAAATTTTAAATTTTTTTCAAAAAATTTAAAACTTTTAGTTCTTTTTTTTAAGAATCTTACTTTTTAAGATATAATGAGTCATTGTTACATTTCTTGAAGACACAGAGATATGTTGTGCTGTAGCTAATTGATCTTTTGTATTTCACAGGCATTTTTTTCCTCTCACATAGTCATTCCTTAAGTGTCTCTCAAACTCCTTATAATGAAGTTGAAAAGTCACTAGCCTTATAAACAGAGATTTGTCAAATTAAGTCGTATGAATTAATAGAGGTTGCTGTCTCTGAGTAATAAAAACTTAAATGATTTTTGTGTTAGCATGTGGGAGTGTGCACTGAAAATTAATCTTTGCTGACCATAGTCCTTTAACAATGTAGTGGGAAGAGAATTTACCTTGTAATCAGTATCACTGCCTTTAAAAAGCAGTTTGAAAAATAGCCATTTTAGCCATATATTGAGCATAAACTAAAAATTCACAGTTACAATGATAAATCCAGAAGCAAATTACATCCATTGTTCAAGCATGCAATCATTTGAGACCAAGCCCACTGGTTGAGTGTGGTTTGTCATTGATGGGAGGGCAAAACAATGTTGTCTCTATTACACTCTTATGTTGTAGCTAATTGTTTAAGATATAAAGACGAGAGGTTCGTGCTCTGAAAGCAGAATCTTCTGTGAAGAAGAAAAGCTGTCATGATTTCAAGGCTGGTAAAGAAAATCACAAGGCCTCTTGGCACAAGAGAGGGCATTCACAGTAGTCAAAGATTAAATATATCTCCTTAGGTTCATTTTCTATTATCAGAGAAGGGAGACAGCTTCCTCCTAGAGGTTGATGCAGAGCATCTACTGGAGAGAGGGAGGGAGAGAGGGAAGGAGAGAGGAAGGCAGGTGGGAAGGAAGACAGGAAGGGAGGGAGGGAAGGAAGGAAGGAAGGAAAGAAGGAAGGAAGGAGGGAAGACATTTCCACAGCACCTCTGCACTTTCCCTGGGAAATCTGCTGTTAGCTGGCACATCTTGTTGCAGTGATTTTCTCTCTGCCCTGGGCTCAGGAAAGCAGAGACAAAACACAGGATCAATCCTGTAGCTCCTAAACTACAGATAGTGACCAAGGCATGTAGCTATGCATGTACATAACAATATCTATTAATGAATGGCAGCAGATCACATTACAAAATGCCAGATAAAATTGTTTCAACCTTCTCTGTATCCTCTGAACATCTAACTTCACCTCATATTGTAACATTTCAGTAAATAACATCCTCCAGCTCTTACACTAATATACTTTTTTCTTTTAAATAGTAATTTTAATTAATTCATCTTTTCTGACATTTGCATTTGTCTTTAAATGCCACCAGATAACAGGGTTTTAATCATTCCAAATAGCTTTTTAATTATAGACCTAATTACTTTTGCAGAAGGTTAAGCTGCACAAACAGGAATAAAACTGTTTGCTTGTGCTCTGTGTTAAGAATGATGTAGTGTTTTCTTATTAGGTATTCCGTAAACTTACTTGGTCAGTAAAAAGGCCTCAAACTATGTATCGGAAGGCTGGAATTAGATTCTAGGACAGCTTAACACCCAGCTGTGTGGAACAGTCATTGATCTTTTGATTAATTATGAAATCAAAGCTAGGCATTCTTTTCCATTANAAAAAAGGCCTCAAACTATGTATCGGAAGGCTGGAATTAGATTCTAGGACAGCTTAACACCCAGCTGTGTGGAACAGTCATTGATCTTTTGATTAATTATGAAATCAAAGCTAGGCATTCTTTTCCATTACAGTAGTAATTCTGAGCCGACATATTTGAAATGTAAAGGGGTACACATAATATTACAGAATCACAGAATTGTTAGGGTTGGAAGGGACGTCTGGATATCATCCAGTCCAACCCCCCTGCCAAGACAGGGTCACCTAGAGAAGGTTACGCAGGAATCTGTGCAGGTAGGTTTTGAATATCTCCGGAGAGGGAGACTCCATGACCTCCGTGGGCAGCCAATTCAGGCTCAACATAAAATTCTTCCTCATATTGAGGTGAAACTTCTCGTGCTGGATAAAGTTTCTTCCTTGTAAACTCTTCTTAACATTTTTTTTCTCAGAAATTTTTCTACCACTGATGATACTCTGACAGGTAAAGGGAAAATAATTTCTTACTTTTTATGATTCTATGCCTTTACTTGAGGGTAGACGGTTTGTGTAAACAAAACCAAGAGTTAATTTACAGATCTCTCTTGTCATACATTCTTCTTGAAGTATAGTTCATCCTTTGTAGGTAAAGAAGGTCTGAATAAGACCTGTGTGGGTAGGAGCTCTTTCATTCCTGTTGAAAAACATGCCAGGTGCATTTATTTTTTATGGTGTTACTATTATACTAGAACAGATGTCTAATTGCATAGCTTAATTTGTACATCAGCTGCTATATACAGTATTTTTTTAAAAATCACAAAGCTATATTTAGCTCAAAACCTAAAAATTGCATATTTTGCTGCTCCTCTAGTCCAAATGGGCTAATTAGAACTGAAAAGCCAAAATATATTCTATACCTATGGACCTGACTCCCATTTCATAGTCTATATCTCACTATGGTTAAATAATCTCAAGATGGCAACATATTGTCTTTCAGAGTTTATTCCACCCTTTTACCCACTAATGATTTAATCATGTTAATATGTATATTTTAGTTATACTTTTCCGCTTTACTTGGGTTTATTCTATTTAAGGGAATCTTACTGTTAGGCTGTGCTGTAACCATACTGCTTTAGAAAAAGTAAACTCTTCTTTCAAAGGAGCTAAAAATAAAAATAAGCCTAGGCACCAAATTTAGGACAAGAAAAAGAATTCAAAACCTTTTACCAAGCAATCATAGAATTTTGGTTGGAAAAGACCTCTAAGATCATCAGGTCTAACCATTAACCCGGCACTTCCAACTCCACCCCTAAACTGTAAATCATGGAATGATTTGGATCAGAAAGAACCTTAAAAATCATCCAGTTACAACTCCCCTGCCACGGGCAGGGACACTTTTCACTATACTAAGCGTTGGATGTATAAAACAGTGAAGAAAATACAAAGTTCGATAGGCCATGGGGCCCACAGGTGCAAGTGAGAAAACTGGATGGAGGTCTTGTGGTTTGTGTTGCTGTGGCATTGGCAGGTGAAGGGAATGTGAAGTAAGGCATAAGGCACATGGTCTCGATCTTCCATCTGATACCCAGAAATGCTGTATTCAGACCATGTACACCTCCTACCAAGAAACGGTCAGTACAATGCGCCCACAAAGAAATGAAGATTTGACCACAGTCCCACCCACAGCCTTTTGCACAATAAGGGTTGATTAGGTTAATTAATTAAAAGAAAAGTACCCCAATTTTGCATCTAACTGGGGGATGAGAATTTGACGCAAAATTGCAGGGATAGATTGACAAGTTTATCCTTCTTGCCCTTCCCAGAATGGAAGCCTTTTGGTAAGCCTTGTGCCCTCAGCTATGCTGAGTGTTAACCCGGGATATGTAGCTTGAAATTGCAGGCTTATTGTTAGTGCTATATATAGTTACTCTTCAGTTAGCATACTGTTCAGCAATCCAAAAGAACCTTATACGTTGTATTCAACAAAGTGTGCTATTCCTGAATCCAACTACTCTTTTGCCTGCAACCAGACCTATAGTCCCTAGACTGTTTGTGAATCCATCATAGGACCTATACTGTTCTTGAATCTGATGGGCTTTTTTGCCAGTGACCAGATCGATAGTCCCTAGACTATTCATGAATCTGGCATTGGAACTATAGTTCATGCTATTCGTGAATCCAACAAGCTCTTTCACCAGCAACCAGAAACAAGTATGCTAGATATTGTTGAATTTTTCTAAGAATCAGTGAAGAACACTCCAACAATATTGATACGGTGTCTTTTTCATAAATATCAGTTAAATATTGTTCGTATTAGTTTTATATAATAATCTCTAAATAGTACTCTACTATACAAGTCTCCTGTAAGCACTCAATGCTTACAATTAATTGAATTACAATTCAATTAAGTGAAAAACTGTGAGGTTTATGATGGTTTATGGCACAGAAGAGCAGTTCAAGACTTCATATGGTGTTTTTCTTACATATAGTTATCTTATCTAACAGGATATAATCAATCTGCTGGTTACATTATTGTTTGATATTTACCCTACAGGAGTGGTGACAGACCCCAGCCATGACTGGGACCATATTCTGTCAAATTCCTAAATTGCCTAACAAAATGTTTATTTAAAAAAAAAAAAAAGAAAAAAAGAGAGAGAGAAGATCCCCCTGAGTCTTTGCTGTAGTCTGAACAATCTCAGCTTTCTCAGCTTGTATCCACATTAGATTACATCAATTCTTAGTCACCTTTGTGGCCCTTCCCTGGACTTGCTTCAGCGTGTCCAAGTCACTGTTGTACTGGGGAGCCCAGAACTATACACAGTGCTCCAGAAAGTCTCACCAATGCTGAGGAAAGTGGAAGGATCACCTCCCTCAACTTGCTGGGAATACTTCTTATGCAGCCTATAAGGAGCTGTTGATATGGGCACATTGCTGCCTCAGGTACAACTTGCTGCCTGCCAGGAGACCAAACAGAGTTGCTTTCCAGATGGTCAGCCCTTAGCCTCTACTGACACATGGGGTTTGTTGAACTTCATGAGGTTCCAGTTTGATCACTTCTTCAGACTGCCAGGGTTCCTCTGAAAGGCAGCACATCCATCTGGTCTGTCAGCCACTCGCCAAATTTTTGTATCATCTGCAAATTGGCTGAGGATGAACTCTGAACTCTCCTGCAATTTATTAGTGAAAATTCTTAACAGTTTTGGACCCACCATTGAATGTAGAACACATCATTACGGACTAGTTTCCATCTAGACTGATTTGCTGATCACAACCTACTAAGCCCCTCCCATCAGAAAAGACGATCAGGTTCAAGTCTGCCGGCAACACCAAGCTGAGTGGTGCTGCTGATTTGCTTGACGGAAGGGATGCCATCCAGAGGGACCATGACAGGCCTGAGGAGTGGGCCCCTGTGAACTTCAAGACGTCCAATAAGGCCAAATAGAACAAGGTCTTGCACTGGGGCAGTCCCCTGTATCAGCTAGCCCAGAGAATTTGTGGATTCCTTTTCATTGTAAGTGTCTCTGCCTATGACATATGGATTGAAATTAGATAGTTTTAGAGGCCCCTTCCATTCTGTGATTCTATGATTCTCTGCAGGTTTGTTTTCCATGAGATTCTTCCAGGCAGATCCTTGAACAGACTACTCTCCTGAAATTCATAGTTATTTCATGCTTTTTACTCCCTTCTGAACTCCACCATCTCATTAACACTGGTAACCAAGGGTGACATCAACTTCCGTATTCCTGACCAGTTCTTCCCTGCTTTTAGGTATGAAGGCATATCTGAATTTTCAGCATGTCAAATGATTGAAAATTTGTTTGAAAATTCTTGGATTCTCACAATGGTAACTTACCTCTATTAAGTTTCCATTCTTCCAGTTAATCAGTGGCACCTTATAAAGACAGAATTGTGGATATGGTAGTAGCTTGATAACATCTTCCTACAATATAAACAGGGGACTCTTACGTATTTTTAGAATACTTGTATTATCTTTTTTTTTTTCCCCCTCTGGAGTCAGCTCCTGTGAAAGCCAAGAATCTGTATCTGTAAGATGCATGAGGTCAGAGAAGTAAATTCTCCTAAAGTGGCTGATGGACTAGACTCATTTATGTCGATCAAATATACTGCTTTTTACATTTCAAATGTTAGCCTTTATGACAAGGGTCTGAACTCATAAAGGGAGTCACTTCCTTGCATGTAGAGATATGAACATAATTGCCTATGATTAGATACTGAATTTCTAAGCTAGCTTAGCAAATTTAGTTTTGAAGTAGCTTTAAAGTGAAAGAACAAAGTGCCTTGAGTCATAATGGAATTGCAACTGCAAAAGTACAACACTAAAATGTCCAAAACTTTGACACAGACTTTGAATTGTGTGTATTTTCTCATCCTAAGTGAACCTATAACAGTACTTCCCTAAAACATCATTCTTACATGACAGTTGCTAATGTCTTTATAGATTGTTGCATTTCTCTCTGTGCTGTAACTTAAAAAAGATGGGTAGGCCAGATGTAATAAAAAGTCTTGAGGTTTTTTGTTGATTCTCTCCACTAAAAGCATGCAATTAGCTCCTTGATATCTCTTTGGCCTTGCCCTTCCTGCTTCTCCTCAAGGTTAATTTGGTAACCAGTAACTGAAGCCTCATTAATGCAAGATCAGGTTCTCCTTTGCTGTCCAATGCTTATAGTTTTCTTTTGTGTACTTAAAACATTCTACTCAGGCTGTTCAGCAAAAGATAAAGCAAAATGTCTCAGAGCTATTCTGATGACTCAGGAACAAACAATAAGAGGTGGCTGTAAGATTATCACATCACTTCATACTTAGAAGTTCTTGTCCTCCCATTTTGTTGCCAAAGGAAGGCAGATTAAGTTTAATTATTCAAAGGAACTTGAGCATCAAAATGTTTTATAGCAGCATGAGATAGATACCAAGCAAATATTCATATGGTATTGGATAGAAAGACTGAGTAAAAAAAAAATCATGGGCACAGAATTGTAAGCAATATGGTTTTATTGTCTTATTAAATTTCTTGGATAGTAACAGTTCAATAATTTTTCTTCTTGATTAAATTATTTACACACAGACATGCAGTGCCATCTGAGATACACTAGATGCACTTATGACCCAGTTCCAGCTGTCATTCCAGACAGAAATGAGTTGAATGTGCCGTCATGTCTGCCAGACTGAGGCAGACTTATACTCTAAAGCTTATCAAGTATGGATGCCTAAGTGCACGCCAATGGCAAGTCTTTGGTCAGTAAAGTTAGGGAGACCTTAAGAGTTATTCAACTGGGCACATAGTGATGTCTTTGAGCTGAGCACTTCTTTGGCAGCCACAGACTCCACTGGCCATATCAGCTAGGTCATGTCTGAAACCCAATACCTTGTCCAGAGGCCAGGTTGGGTGTTCCTGAGCATTTGAAATCATAGTAGAGATCCAAGTGAAGACGACTGTACTGACCTCTTTTCTCTCATTTACACACATGGTATGGGATTCAACTGCCTAAAACCAGAGCATCTTTTGTCATTTTTTTGATGCTGGGGCAGTATAAACAAATTTGGTTTAGTTTAGCTGGTTTATTTTGTTTATACAGATAAACACAATGAATACTTCTGATTTCACTCAAAAATTCTGTTTTTTATACTGAACTACATATTGTATGAAAAATAATGAAAGTTCAGCTCCAGTTTAATATTGCTAAGTAAAATAAAATTCTTCAGTGTTCCTGGCCTCATCTCATTTCATAAAAAAAGAAAAAGTCAGGACTGTTTTAGATGTTTTAGATGTTTTAGGCAACAAATTCCTGGTTGCACTGAAAGGTATTATGTAAGGCATGAGCTTTGTAATGTCTTTATTTTGTAGTCAGCTTTAAATTTATCTGCAATAGTACTGCCCAAAGATATCTTTTGTCTTCACTGGTGGCAGCTATAAATCAATAGCAGCAAAAGCTATTATTTCATCCTATGAATAATTCTGTACTTAAGCACTCCTTGCTGATTATGTTTTAAAAAAATGTGATCATCCCTATTAATTAGTTCATACTATAAAGAAAACTGATTAAGCTGTATCCTCATCTTAACCTGTGCTCATTTGGATTTCAGTTAGGAAAAACAAAATAAGTAAAGGAAAGTGAAATGTGAGCTTATCTCACTGTGGTTTTTAGAGAAATGGAGTTCATGAATGTGGGAACATTGACATTTACAGAGATTACAAGTAGCTTTCAGTCATTGCAACATGGCTACTTCCATTTATATTGATGCTCCCTTATCTCTCTTTCTGCACCTCTCCTAAATATAAAAATCACAGATGTAATAGGTGTTGATGTCATCATTCTTAATACACTGAGATCATAATCTTAAAATATAATTGACTTACATATTGCTGACGCAGTAAGTCCTTTCCTGGTCTGGCCTAAATTATGCCATGGTAATTGAACTTCAGTCAAATGGCAGACAAAGTTTATATTTATTTTTAAAAAGTCATAAGCAGTTCTCCTGTGAAGAAATATTCAAATGTTTTCTTCATATCTTTCATGAGAATAAATAACCTTTTGGACATTATTCTTTCTTAGGGGTATGTTCCCTTCAAGTTAATGTCACTTATAGTCTGAAGACCTCAAAATCCTTCTTTATTAATTTTTTTAAAAATATCAATAAAACAAATTGGAATTTAGTAACATAATTATATTCAGTAGAAATATGTACTTCACCTGTAAAACAGTTCTCAGAAACATTTTTTTTTAATTATGTCTATTTAGTTTCTACACCCTCAAAAAATCCCCATGATCCTTTACTGCCATTTCAATACTGAGCACTCTCTGCGTGGGATGCTAATATATTTGTTGGATGTCCCCTCATTTATGATATAAGAGTTACTCTGTAAACAGAAGTACATTTAAATTCACATAAAGTATTAATATTTTAGCATGTTTCAGTTGGAGGTATTGCTAACAGTTATAGACTTGTGCTTTAAAATTTGTTACCTGTATCTCTGTGCAAGGTATGAACGTAAGTACTAAAACGGATGTCAGAAAGTAACTAGAATATTAGTCTCTTTTAAGAGGACACAACAATGAATAGACTAAAGGGTAAAGCCAGAAGATCTGCTGAAAGTAAGACCACCCCCTACATGGTTACTATGTGTCTGAACAACTTCTGGGTCACTGATCATGAGTTTTGAAAAAGAAATGCTGGATAAAATGTCAGAAGTGAAAGCAAGTTCTGGTAGAAAAATGTTTATCTGAAACAAATGTCAAAGGTTGCCATGAAATCTAATAGGGTGGATAAAGAACTTCTTTAGCTTGACTTATCAAAGATAAGTCACAAATTCTATGTATCACTCACAGTGCATTTAAACTGGACTGAATATACAGGAAAAATTACATATCTGAGTTCAGGAACTAAGTGAAATATACTTAATTGACAGAGCAAATATGGAGAAGGGGTCTAGTTTGGGAGACAGACTGAGCATGTCTAATTCTGTTAAAAGTTAAGCACAGTTTAATGGGGGGGCAGAATATAAAAATATATAATCACATCCCATCATAGTAGTAAAAGGATGTTTTCAAAGTGAGTTTTATTTTTACAACTGCCATTTATTCTTGTATCTTGCAACATCCAAATTTAGAATGATGCAATTATTAGCACTGTACCAAGCTGATCTTAGATGTACAAAAAGCAAGACATTTTACAGGACAGCAGTATGCTGGAAGAATCACAGTTCTGCTGTCTGTTTTACTTGTATCAGAAGATTCCACTGTTTAATTCACAGAATGGATACTACCAAAGAAGTGAGCCCTTGCTTCCTGTCCCAGAGAGCAGCCTGAGTGACACTGTGACTGTTCTCTTTGGAAATGAGGGGCAACAATGAATGCTTCTAGTGCCAGCTGACCTCTCTGATCCCTTTGTGATGCTCTGCAGCACAAAGCACTGGAAGCCTTGATGTAGGTTTATAGCTCAGCAATAGCAGTGGACCATCCTTTTCCAAATGCTTTCCCATCTCACCCATATTTTGAGAGAACAACTTAGGAGGCATTGGATAGTGTTAATGACATGGGTGTTAATGTCATACAAGAAAAGGCAGAGTAAAGAAGTCCTGATGGACTTTTTGAGATGACGGGAGTGTAGGCTAGAGTCTGAGATGTATGGGAAAATTGCTCTGTGGGGCACAGCCTTGAAAGGAGCTATGGAAAGTGGTTCCGTACTCCAAGTAAGTTTGGAAAGCAGAGAATCAGGCAAAGAAATAGCTGCAGTTAAATATCTGATGTATTTTGCACATGATGACCCAGTTTAACATTAACTTTATGCTATATTTGAAGTTACTGTATTGCTTTAAGTTTCAAAAAATTCATCCTCTAGATTCCTTGGAATCAATCTGTTCCTTGACTGTATGGAGTATCATTATGAAAGCCCTCCACTTACACAATTGATTCTGGCATAGAAAAGAGAAAACATGTAATTAGTCAAGATAAGTACTGTAGCTGGAGACAGTAATCCCAAACAGGCAAAGCTAATTAGTTATCTGGTGCCAAGAGGTCGTATGATCACCTTGTTTTCAGAATAGACTAATGCATATGACATATTTCTACAGTTAATACCATGCCACTGTTTTGCTTCTCAGTGAATTGAAGTGACATGGTGCATGTTAAAAAGTAAAAGTTTGCTTACAGAGTTCTAAGAAATGAACAAATTACATTCTGTTGTTTTAAAGTGAAAACATTGTTGCCACTTAGCAAAACATGTAATTTCAATTTCACCATGTTCCACCAGGAAATCAAGGTGTTGGCAGATTTCCCATTTCCCTTCAAGAACATCCGAGGATAAACCAGCTAACACATGAAACTGGTGGAGAAAGGACAAAAGAAAAGTGGTTAGTACAGGGCACTATAATGTTGAGCAGATCTAATAGCTACAAGGTAAGAACTTATAATGATAATTAATGCATAACTGAAGAAGGAATGTCACCAGAGAAATTAAGTTTTCCTGCTGACATATTTTTATACACAAGATTAAATAAAATTAAAGGCTTATTTCACAAAGCCTCAGTAGTGGAAGTCTTCTTTTGTTTCACTGAAGTTCTGAGCATGGAATTTTTCCAGACTACTGTGTCTTTTCAGATAGGTCCTTCTATCTTTATAGATACAGCATATTTGGCTGTCTTTACATTCTGTGGTGTAAGCATTGAAGTTCCTAAGATGAGATGCTTTTTACCAGAAGCTCTCATGCTCTTTGCAGTGAAGTTTCAATGAGGACTCTTAGACCTGTCGCAAGTTATCAGTGTGGCTTGTTTGGCTTTCAAAGACATAGGATTCCCTGTTTTAGTTGTCTGAATCTCTTTATAACTGGACAAAATTTGGTAATTTGGGGATTTCCATACAATCTTGATAGACTTTTGAGGCACTGATGAAAGCAACTAGCAAACTTTTGAAGAGGCCAACTGTACAGCTGTCTCATTTTCCATTTTTTCATCGAGTCATTATTTGCTGACATTTTAATATTATAATAAAGAAACAAGAAAAGCCTTTTAAAATATGTAAATTGTATAAGCTGAAGGAGTGCTTACAACAAAGTGAAAACGTTTAATTATCTAAAGTAATTAAACTGATCAGAGAAAAGGTAAGATTTTAGTTTCACTTACTCTGACATAATAAATATAAACTTTCTTTGAAGGGAAAGAGCTCTGAATTCGGCCCATAGACCTCTTCATAGCCCTCAACTGAGGAATGACAGCAGTAGATACGTTGACTGATTACTTGATGTCTTTTGAAAACCAAATGTTTTAGTGTTTACTAAAAAATAGAGCTAATTACATATTTACTAGATGTAAATGAATAATTCATAACAAATCATTTATTCAGCAAATTTCACCTCTTCCTCAAATTCGAATTCTCTTTAATATATATTCATTAATTGAACAGCTTCAGTGAATAACTCTGTCATTCTCTCAACAGGAGTATGACACAGAGAGTATTCAGAAAAATGAAAAACTCCGGATTTAATCAAGAGAAATAGATTTTTTTCCTGCAATGGTATATTCCTATTAAATATATTTTTTAAAACATTTCCCATTGAAATAGGAACTGAACAAAATAATTTCTGACACTAGCCATCAACTTTTCCTGCAAGTTCTTTGCTTCTGTGAACATGAATGTGCTTGTTGTTACTACTTCTACAATTACAGCTGCCCTGAATATGAATTATTTTTCATGTCAGTTTTTCATAGTGAATTCTAGTTCCTGGGTTCTGAACTAAGGATTTAATTTTTTGGAAGACAAAGGATTGAAATTATTATACAACAATAGTTTTGTAACAACTCTGATTATTTAGCTGTTTGTGTTTTTTTCAATAGAGGCACACCTGATTTATTTTTTTCTTATCTGGCACCAAGTTTCTGTTGTCTTTTGGGACACAGTATTTATTTGTTCAGCCCAATCCCATTTTTAACTCCACATTCTATCTTCTACAGGTTATCACATGAAACTATATATTGTTTTTGTGGACTTGCTCAAAATTCTTTATTTTTTGTAGCATTTTCTACATGCTTACCGAGTTGTTGGTGCTTGAAACAAGCAGTTTATGATATATGTAACAAAATGTCATCCTTCATCATCTGTGATCTTTTCCAAAAGTTCTGAAACTGAAAGAAAATATATGGCCTTGGAATTTGTTGCTTGGTAGTCTTCAAGTGACAAAAAGAAAAGGATTGTTTTATTTTTCTCCTCGACTCATGTCTTGAGTTAGGATTGTTTTGCGTCCAAAGCCATTAGACAGTCCAAATAGAGTAGACATCCCGTAGAAATCTGAGCCTTCTACTTAAAAACAGCTCCTAAAAAAGCTAAATGAATAATTAATTGATTTTTGTTTTCCAGTTTGGTTGCTGGAATGAACCCTAATATCTGTTCCGTTTGAATTTTATTTTCTAATTTTGCTGTACTGGCAAAAAGACCCAAACAAACCAAAACCAACAAAACTCACTACACTATGTTATGTCAAACTTCAATTTCATTCTGTACTGAATGTTTTGTTTTCAAATGAAAAGAAAAATCAAGGAATAACAAACTAGATACACACGGCAAGTGAGGACCATCCTTTAAGTGCTTGGAGATCACCAATAGGATGAAAAGGAACCTGTGTCCCTTCTTTTAAATAGGCCAAGAAAGTATGAGATAGGAAAAACTTAGTGAGAAATAATGTAGCCACTAAGCATTTCAACATGGAAACTAACATGGAAATATCAATCTTTCTCATTACACAGGATCTGTTTCATTATATACTTAGTAGTTATATCAAATCCTTTTCTAAATGTGTAATATTTGTGCTTCATGGTGGCCCCTGAAGTTTGATCTCTGTCCAGAGGTATTGGAGCAGACCACAAGTCCTTTGCTGCTCACACATCCAGGTTTTATTTCAACTGAAATTGTGTCATGAGAAGATGTTTCTGACCCAAATTTCATTGAAATATGCAGGGAAGTGGAAATCCAGTTCCCCAATAGGAACACATGCTTTGATTTGGGAGGCTGTACAGTTAAATTTATAGAAAAAAGCTTCTAATGAAGTGAGTGTCTGTGCTCTTGACTCTACTTCAGTTACAAAAATGGAAATATATGTAATGGGTGTACATGGATGAATGTGATGGATATGTTAATGTGCATCCATATTCCCTGTCACCCTTGGTATAATGTTGAACCCACAGTTCCCGTGAGGAAAAAAAAAGGAGAGGAAATTCAATCTCCCAAATTACCAGTGAAAATGGTAACTTACAGATTCTACTGCTGTGGTAAGAACAAGCATTTCCTTCACACTCTGAGGGAGCAGCTGAAAGACAGGATAAACTTTATGTTATTCTTCCCTGCAGTCCACTTGTCCTCAGCACAACTGAATGTGATGAGGGGGGTAGAAAGAAGACACATCTGTTGTGGTTCGCAATGCGCCTAAACTCTTAAGTTACTTTTACCATTATCAGGGCCCAGACTGAAAAGGAACTGCTCGTTTCCCCCAGAAAATGAATTCAGAACTGAGTTACAAACCATCTGCTTTCTTTGACTTCTCAACAGAGCAGTACAGAAGAACCTGTCAGATGCATAATGTGACCTGATGACTTGTCCCAGAGTTGAGCTGCTGTTATCACAAATAGAAGTATTATCACTATGATTCGCAACAGAAAGGCCAAAGAAAGTCGATGGCTTGAAGACTGATGCTTCCTCAAGTCATGGCTCCTTCACAGAAGAATATTAGCAGTGCAGTACAGAACCGAATCTTCCATGAATATTTAGTAACTAGTCACTATGGTACTGTAAGGCAGAAGCAAATCCTTTTCCTTGAGCAATTCTCTTCCTCTGTAAATCTTTAAAGTTCTTCTTATTACTTTTTTAATACATAATAACAGTTGGGCTTAAGGACCTTAAAGGTCTTTTCCAACCTAAATGATTCTGTGATTCTTTAACCACAATAAAAATCTGCTATCTTTGACGGGGCCAAAGTCAAAAATTTGCCCTTGTTTTGATTGTGTTTTGTAGCATCCATTGACTGGAGTACTAATATTCATTAGATAAACTGCGGCAGGTAGCCTAAAACAATTATTTATTTCAAGTTTCTCATGGATTTCATTGGTCTTCATTTACAGAGCAGGCACATTTGAGTACAAAGGAGGCTATCCATTATTAAGAAAGAAATAGCTGCTCTTCTCCCCACCCTTCCATAGTTTTCTCCCTTCTAGAGAGAGAAAGAGAAGAGACCCTCATATTGATCCCCTCAGATTAAAATTAAAAATGTTGTACTTGATCTGTATCCACAGCTGCATGACATCTAGCCTTAGTAACTCCAGAGCTTAACTAGAAACTATAGATCATCATCATCATCATGGCTAGGCT
>VZRE01013533.1:15446-27508 GCA_013396775.1 Cephalopterus ornatus | reverse complement strand
GTTATGGCTAGTGGGCTATCTGAATACACCTGTTTAAAGCAAATTGTTTTCAGATAGAGCAATCAACACAGTATCCCTTTGAGTAATTCTGATTCTTTTTCTCATATAACTCAGTAAAATTAATTTCTGTAATAAAAAAAAATATACTGATGTAGTTTATAGTTTAATAAGAAATTAAACGCCATAGTAAAGATTTACCTGCAGGAGGAGAAATTAAGCATCTGTTTTTCTAAGAATCATAAGCCTGCAATGACATTCAATGCAAATACAGGAAGTCTCCCCTTTCCTGGCTAAAAAGTGAGAAATAAATAGGTTTTTAGACTGAGTGATCTTTTCCTTTCTAGCACAGGATAAACTTTTGTACTGAATTATTTTTCTTCTTTCTTGGACTACAACTGATGTCCCCTTTTGTTTGGGTCTGTTTGTGTAGCCGAATATTTCTTCATCTCTATAAGGGAGGCACTTCCTGCTTTATTGGTCAGGTACTATTAATAACTAAATTCTTTAAAAGCATTTTTTAATTGAATGTTGATGTTTTTGCCAAACATAATCTGCTTTTCTCTTCTTTCTCTTCCACTTTGAGATGTCAAGTAATGCTATTTATACTTTTCCAGGTTTTCCAGTTCCAGCTGTTCCTGGAGCATTTGGTTCTGTCACAATCACCCCGTCAGCAGTGTCTGGACAGATTCCTGCAGTTACTGGTATTCCAGGAAGTTCTGTTTTACTAGTCAGCAACCTCAATCCTGAAGTAAGTTCGATTGGTGGAACTGATGCAAGTATCACCTTGTACCTATTGCCAGAATCCTTCTTGGAAATGGACGTTGGCTGAAGGAACAAGAGAAATTCTCTATGCTGATAATATAAAAAACAAGACAGCTCTATACTTGTTTGAGGTAGTTTGTAATATTGATGAGGTTGAAAAACTCCAGCCGTCAGTGAAAAGCTTCCTGATACAATTTACTTTAGGAAACCTATGTTAGCAGTGTAGCTAGTCTATGGTAAATTATGAGAAATATTTAAAGAGATAAATAAGGTCTATTACAACTAAATTGACTGGTATCTGTGCTAATATGATTCCTCTATGTGCTGCTTTATCTGTAAAGAGGGCAAAGAATTTTTCATTTATTAAAAAACAAGGAATTAGAAAAAAAGGAAGGAAGAGAAAAGGAGATGAAAGCATGCCAAATCAAGTAGCTTTCTAAACATGGATAGGATCTTTCTAGTTTTGCAAGTTTTCCCAGGTTGGAGAGGTAACGCAGGTCTGCTTTGCTATTGACATCACCGTACATGTTTTTAAAAGTGAATATATACAAGTGTTCACTTTTCATAGTACCACAGATTTTGTTTTTTTCATATGTTGGCAGTAAAATTACCAAGGACGACTTGGAAAGTTAGTTTTATAGTGGAAGTGACATAGTCTGTTCTATAATCTTACTTCTGTTAGTCAAATATTACAGACTCCTCTGTTCTTAATTAAAAAACAAGTACATCTTTTAAAAAAACAAAAATCAAGCTCTACCAAGGCCATGACTTAAAATACAGTTCTACTTGATTGTTGATAAGCAGTCCTACTGCAGCAATGTAAAATTCTTGTTTAACACACTCAATGCATTTACTTGACCATAAAACTGTTAAAATTAGGAGTGATGGCGTAATGGAAGTTTCCATATTCTGAGATTTAAAAATCTGCTGGCCAGTTTCTTTAAGTAATTATTTTGTTTCTGTTTTTCTACCAACAGCAAAATTCCACAGTAAGAATCAAAAGAAACAGCTGTAGATAGGTCTGTAAGACAAGTCACTTTTTCTTTGATTGGTCAATATATCATTGGTTTCTGATGATGACTGTGGCTGTGCTTTCTGCAGCTGATTATTCAAGATGATTCTCTGAATCTTAAAAGAGTGTCTATTTAAGGAGTCATATCTAAGGAGTCACGTAGAACTTTATGATGTAATGCATGTTACAGTATCAATGCATTAAATAATGGTCAACTTCTTAAAAGTTATAAAATAAGTATGTACAACAGCATTAATGGTTGGAAATAAATTTCATGGCAACTGCGGAACACTTGTCCTTCAGTAGTGGTTGTCTGAGCCCTGTCACTTGTTTTTCTATGTATAGAAAATCTTACTTATTTCAATTTGTATTTCTCCCCTATTGCAGGGTTTCAGTGGGCACATGAACATTTCCTTGTGACTTTTAAATTACCTGGTCTTGTCTTCCATAAACTTTTTTTTTTTTAGTAGAAATATTGTGGTCTCATTTGGATAAGAAATTTATTAAAAACACCCCTCCATGTTGAATTAAAATATTTAGGCCCGAAAGATAAACTCTTGACGAATTTAAATTTCACATTGATAGTAATTGTTCTCTATTACTAAATGCTAACAACAAATGGGTATGGGCTTGCACTCACGCTGCAGTATCTTCCTTTTTTGAAAATTTTAGATATTTTGTGACACATTTCAAATGTAGTCAGATGAGAAGGAATAGGGCTAGAGGGTGTGAATTATGCTTCTGATACCCAGGTATTTTTAATACTCATTACTGGCAAAACCTTTGTCTCAGGTGAATCAATTTTGGCTGCATTAGGGTGTAAATGATCTTCTTTGGTACTTGGCATGCAAGAATTTAATTGAACAGCTTCTGTTCAAACACAATTTAAATAGCATTTTCTATAAGCTTCATATATAAACAGTTAAATTGTATGTATATCACTTTAGAATGTCACAGTCATCACATAAAGGGATGGGGACAAAGCTGAAGACAAAGCAAACACATTTTGAAGCAATTAGGTTTGGTTTCATAGGTGTTGTCTGCTGTTCACAAAATACAAAGGAGTTCTTGAATGTTCTTTTCTATTTTTAGTTTAGCAAATGTTTTTCGTTTTTTCAGGAAATGAGCTCTAGCTTAGAATAAGTTCAAATACTTAAAATATTAATAACTTCTGCAGCATGACAGACTGAGTCTTGAGTGACGAAAATGCATGAGCTGAAGTGTTAGCTTGTTAAAATATTTTACATGTGCATTGCAAATATATACTAATAAGAGTGCCATACACTGTAGTTACTGCAAGGAATGGCTTTTGGAGAGACAGGTTTACATATTGGTGTGCAGTATTTCTTCCATTCTTTTTGTTTACCATACACTTATGGAATAGATGTCTTTATTTGCATGGCTTTAGAAATAATATACTCATTTTATCATTTAAACAGGCTATCACACCATATGGACTTTTCAACCTATTTGGTAAGATATGTCAAATATCCCTTGAGAAACCACATGGCTAGCATTCTTTTTGTTTATCTGACACCTGCTGGTTAATTCAAGCTTCATTGTTTTATCCATGTCCAAAAACTGCACAGGTTTTAAAATTGCAAAAATTTGAGTCAGGAGTTACAGGACACAGATACCAAAAAAGGCAAAAGATTTACAGTGTCAGATGAATAGATGGGTGTGGTCCAGTTCATTCACTACAAAAGTGAGAAGACAAAGTAAGAGGAAAAAACAAATATTGCATCAGAGGAAATGCTGTACGGAATTGGCTCATACATTAATTGCAGGGGACAATTTTTGGCACAGTAATATTTTAATATGCCTCTGTTAAGGGCACTTTGACAACTATTGCACTAATTAAAAGCTGAACATAAACATGCAATTTTATGACCAAGATCTGGGGGTTTTCGTCCATTTTGGAGCCTCAGAAAATAATACACAAACTTTAAAACTGTACTTCATACTAATATTCTAACTAAGCTGTTTAATGAGATGGTTATTCTTTGTAAATCTAATGTTAATCAAAAGAAACAGACTTGCCCTTCTGCTGCTTGTAGTAGTGCTGTGAAATGACTTCCTTTCTGTATTTCCACAGGTGTGTATGGTAATGTGCATCGTGTGAAGATCATGTTTAAGAAAAGAGGAATTGCTCTGGTTCAGATGGCAGATGCAACCCAGGCTCAATTAGGTATTGATTTTTAAGGCATGGTTATGCTTCAAACTAGCCTGAGCATAATATAAAGGAGGAATTTGCCTTCTGTCAGTGAATAGCATATACAATTTAAATCTATCATTGTGCTGCATTACTGCATACAAAGGTTTCCTTACCTATGGTTATAATACTCTTACTGGTTTAAAAACTAAGTTCCTGTGAATCTCAATCTAGTAAATTTTAGAATTAAAACATCATACAGTTTTCCTGTAGTTTATCTTATATCTAGCTATTTAATATCAAGTGTTCTTTATTGAAATCCTGTTTTGCATTTTTGTTGTATTTAGACTGGAGATTATATTACATCCTTGTACTTGTTTTAAATATAATGTTGTGACAGAGCCCACCTGGTAGACATGCAAGTTGCAGTTTAAATTTAGAATGTGAAATCTGGCACTGAGTAGAAAACAATATTAGTATTTAAAGAATCATCTTTTCTTCCCCTCCATTTGTTCCTCTTCAAATTAAATTTCCACTGGTTAGCTATGAACTACTTGAATGGACAGAGGCTTTATGGAAGGGTCATGCGTACTACTTTTTCAAAATATCAGACAATTCAACTTCCTCGTGAAGGGCAAGAGGACACAGGTCTGACCAAGGACTATAGCAATAGCCCTTTACATCGCTATGAGAATGCTGCCTCCAGAATCTTGCCAAGTATCTTTCCTCCATCTGCCACCCTGCATCTCTCCAACATTCCGTGAGTATCTACACGTGTGATTTTCTTGGAGAGATGTTTTTTAGGTTGTGTTCTTTAAGTTGCAAAGTCTGACATAAGCTTTACATTCCCTTGGCCTTCATTCTGCTGTATAATTAACAATAAGTGAATCCTTTAACTGTCCCTTTTTTATCATTAGCAATGAGGATAACTGTTTGAATGACTTTCTTTATGAGTTTTAATCAGTTGACTTTTTACCTATTAAGTGCTGTGTTACAAATTTTCGCAAAGATTAAAGACGTGTTTTGAGATTGCATACTGGAATTACATGACAAGAAATTTGTCATTGACATTGTTACTTAATATAGATACAGTTTTTAATAATTCTTACATTTCTAAAAGAGTAATTTCTACAGAAGTCAGACCTCTTACATAGAGCAGAAGTTTTAAAAAAGAAGTGTTAAGAATGGTGTTCTTTAAGACTGAAACGATCTTTTTTTTATATCTAGAATTTTGTCAACAATGTGTGAAGTAACAGCCAAACAGGTTTTTACAGGCTTCTTTTGTTTGGCAGCTGTGCAGGGAGGGAAAGGAGGAAACTATGGAATTTTGACCAAATAACAAAGGAAATTATAAGACACTTAGAAAATGACTTTTTGAATAAAATAAAAAGCTTCAGAACTGAAAATACATGAAACACAGTCACTCAAATTTCAAGATGGAATGTATTCGTGAAAGTACTGATCAAGATCTTAAGAGAATTTTATGCAATCTGAATTTAACTCAGAAAGAAATAGGGTTGGATGAAAAGCAGTAGAGTGTAGCTGAAATAATTTTGTAGCACAAAGCCAAGTTGTTCGTGCTGAAGTGTTGATAAGGTTTGAGTTGGTGGAGATAGTTTTTGCAGTTCAAACTTAATTTAGAAGCCAAGATTGAAATCCCAATATTATTATAGAACTCTGTGCTCTTCTACAAGTTGAGGGGGGGTTGTTTTCGTTTTGTTCATTTTTTGGTTTTTTTTTTCAATTAGGCCTTCAGTTACTGTTGATGATTTGAAGAACCTTTTTGCAAGTAAAGGATCTACTGTGAAAGCCTTCAGATTTTTCGAGTAAGTTCTCTTGTAAAATTGCTGAGCAAGCTTTCATCCTGGAAGATGGCTATTGCTTTTTTGTGACATTCCATGTATTTATAACTATAGGCAAGATTCCATGTACATATACTTATAGGCAAAAGCAGTACACCTATGACAATTTTAATGATAATTTTAATCCTAAAATTTTAAATGAGATGCTACATTATCATACCTAAATCAAAAATATGCAGCCTTTGGACAAATTCCATATATGTTCAAAGTAAATTAAGTTTAAGGAAAGTAAATGCTTGCTTCTTTAAAAAACGCAAGCTGTGTATATGTAACATGTTGTATAAAAGATGACAGTGTCTCTGCTCTAACACTGATTAAGGTTACTTGGCAGTATTATTTTAGCACAATCATACCTGCTAGAATAATCCCATCTATATGAATAACGTAAGTGTTTCCTAGAGTCCTTCAGGCCTTATTTTGACCCAATTTTTTGAAGTCCAGTGTAATGAAAGAACAGCATGGCTTTAGGTCATTTTTGCAAAATTTATATAGCTTTGTTATCTTTGCATTTTAGCAGGTGCATAACTAGTTCTGATTCTTTTACTGTACAAGTGTTCAGTGTGTGTGATTTGGCTGGAAAAAAACCCACTTATGTGACTCTTCTGTTTTGGCTAGTGAAAATTTGGTGAAGATTAATAATGTTTTTTATTGTACTTCAGGAAAGATTGCAAAATGGGTCTTATCCAACTGGGCTCTGTGGAAGAAGGAGTTCATGCTCTCACTGAGCTTCACAATCATGACTTTGGAGAAAACCACCATCTCAGAGTTTCCTTCTCACAATCTACAATCTGAATTTTCTGTGCAGCTTTAGTAAAATCTTCAAATAGAGACTGAGACAGCTGAGACCAGCTCTGTCTCTTAAAAGAAAGAATTCAGTGATCATCTTTTCTGATTCTAGCTGCAAGTATGTGGTCCATAGAAAGATTGTTCTGTGAAATAGTTTTAGCAACAATATTTATCAAATTTCCTACTTAAAATTATATTTTGAGAACACTGTTTGGGTTTTTTCTAAATCAGCCTTAGAAAACATTTTAGAATGCTTTTACAATACACCAAACAAAGAGTATTATTAACAACATGGTAAATATACTCTGTGAAGATTAAACACTAATTTGAATGTGAAGTAGTGCTCGAGTTTCTTGAAGAAAAGCAAGCAGTGACTGTGAGTATCCTCTAAATAGTATTTATGTTACCAGGGTGTGGGTTTATACTTTGGCAAATCTTTACATATAACTTGTTTATAAAAATAAAAACTCTGTGCTGTTCCTACAGATTAAATTATTAGAGAAAAGGCAGTGCCTTCTCTCTGTGGAGTAAAAGGTATTTCACAAGCTTCTTCAAGATGTCATATCAGAGATTTAGGTTGACTTAACCATGGAATGGAAGTTTGATGTCCTATTTTTGCTAGGAAGTGATATGTAATACTATTTTGGAGAATATAAAACAAGAAAATAGTTTTGATTTAAAATACACTTTTGCCTTTCTCTAAACAATTGTTTACAATCTTATAGAAACTATTCAGGTCTAAAGAAGTTATTTTTGTTAAGGTGGTCTTTGGAGGTGTGAAAAAAAAACCTTTAAGAGGTTTTACCACTATAATGTCTAATACTTAAATAAGTGTATATTTACCTAATTTCTTACTATGTGCCCTTATATGTGTGTATTATAGCTTAGAGTGTTATGTGAAGTATCTTGAAAAAATACTGTGGGCTTTGTGATAATTCTCTTCTTGGTCTTTTTAAAAATGTTTTCCTTGATACTTCAAGATATTTTTTTTTCATTAGGTAATTTTCTGAACTGTAGTTTCTTGTTCTTTTTTATAGATTGAATAAAGGTTTAACGGTTTAAAGATTTTAAATGAGGTTTAACTCACTATGTGATTCTTTGAATTTAGCTAGTTGCATTGTCTGATGACAGTCCTTTGCTGAAAAAAATTTCACATCCAGAAAAAATACACTAAAAAAAACCAAACAAACCCACATAGAAAGGCCAAACAGGAAATTCATTTCAGTTTCTGGACTTATTTTTTGAGGGGCATTGGCTGTATCAGAATATTCTCCTTTAGGTGTCTGCATTTTTTTTCACAGAATCACAGAATCAGCCAGGCTGGAAAAGACCTCTGAGATCATCGAGTCCAATCCATGACCCAACACCACTCTGTCAACTAGACCATGGCACTAAGTGCCACATCCAGTCTCTTCTTAAATACCTCCAGGGACAGTGACTCCACCACCTCCCTGCGCAGCTCATTCCAATGTCTGATCACTCTTCTGTAAAGAATTTCTTTCTAATGTCTACTGTAAATCTCCCCTGGCACAGCTTAAGACTGTACTCCCTTGTCCTGCTGCTAGTTGCCTGGGAGAAGAGATCGACCCTCACCTCGCTTCAGCCTCCTTTCAAGTAGTTGTAGAGAGTGCTGAGGTCTCCCCTGAGCCTCCTCTTCTCCAGGCTAAACAGCCCCAGCTCCCTCAGCCTCTTCTCATAGGACTTGTGCTCCAATCCCCTCACCAGTAGCATTGCCCTGCTTTGGGCACTCACCAGCACCTCAATATCCTTCCTGAACTGAGGTGCCCAGAACTGGACACAGTAATCAAGGTACAGCCTAACTAGTCTTTAGTAACTATGTTCCCCTCCATGTCCAACAAAGAACGGAGGTTTTCCTTGCCGCTCCTTTTGCTGTTGATGCATTTATAAAAACACTTTTTGTTGTCCTTAACAGAAGTGGCCAGATTAAGTTCAAACTGTGCTTTTGCCTCTCTAATTTTCTTTCTACATTCCTAAACACTTCATGAGTTGCCTACCCTTTTTTCCAAAGGTGACAGACTCTCTTTTTTTTCCCTAATTTCCTGCAAAATCGCCCTGTTCAGCCGCACCGGTCATCTTTCCCACTGCATCACCTTTCGGCACATAGGGACAGCCTGCTCCTGTGCCTTCATGATTTCTTTCTTGGAGGATGTCCATCCTTCCTGGACCCCTTTGTTTTTAAGAGCTATTTCTCAAGGTACCCTCCAAACCAGCCTCCTGAATAGGCCAAAGTCTGCCCTCCGGAATTCCAGGGCAGAGGTTTTGTTGACACCCTTCCTTCACTAGGTATTGAAAACTCTGATCATTTCATGCTCACTGTGCCCGGATGGCCTCTGACCACCACATCTCCCAGCAGCCGTTCTCTGTGTGTAAACAGCAGGTCTAGCAGGGCCCCAGCCCTGATAGGTTCATTTATCAGCTGCAACAGGAAGTTATCCTCTGGGATACTCTAGGAATATCCTAGACTGCCACTTCTCTGCTATGCTGTTCCCAGCAGACATCCAGCAGGTTAAAGTCACCCACAAGAACAAGGGCTGGTGATTTTGAAACCTCTGCCAGTTGCTTGTAGAATAATTCATCACCCCCTTCATCTCAGTATTGAACTTCAAATAATAGAATGCTAGCATTCTTTCCATTTTAAGTATGAAAAACTATTTGATACTGAGCATTGATTTCTCTTTGGGGAACAAGCTGAGATGCAGTTAGGTTTGGTCTTTAGTGTACAGATGAATATTACTGACTTTTGATCATATTTTAGAAAGTTAACTTTCATTTTAAGATATTTTTCTTTCTAGAATTTCTTTTAAAATAAATTAATTTTAAGTAAATTTAATTTTATTTTACCACGTTTTAAAGAGGTATTTCTTTCAAACATAGTGTAGTGGGTTGACCCTGGCTGGATGCCAGGTACCCACTAAAGCCACTCTCTCACTCTCCGTCTGCAACTGGACAAAGAAGAGAGATGAAAAAAAAACAGCTAAAGATTGATGAGTTGAGATAAGAGCTGAGAGAGGTCAGTTACTGATTACCTTCACAGGCAAAACAGACTCAAAGTGGGGATAGTAAATGTATTACTGACAGGATCAGAGCCAAAGAGTGAGAAATAAAACAATCTTAAAAACACCTTCCCCCCACCTCTCCTTCCATGTTTTCCCTCCTCCCCCCAGCAGTGCAGAGAGACAGGGAATGGGGGTTATGGTCAGTTGTTGTTTCTGCCACTGCCCAGAGAAAGGAGTCCTTCCCTTGCTCCTGTGGGGTCTCTCCCACGAGAGACAGTCCTTGATGGNTCCGTAGGGTCCCTCCCACGGGAGACAGTCCTTGATGGACCTCTCCAGCATGAGTCCATCCCTTGGGCAGCAGTTCTTCCCAAACTGCTATCCCGTGGGTCGTTCCTCCATGGAGTGCAGTCCTTCATGAATGAGCTGTTCCGATGTGGGTCCCCCACAGGGGCCACGAGTCCTACCTGGGAAAAACCTGCTCCAGCGTGAGCTTCCCTCTCCACAGGCTGCAGGTCTCTGGGAGGACCTGCTCCATCGTGGGCCTCCCATGGGGTCACAGCCTTCTTGGGTTATCCACCTGCTCCAGCATGGGTTCCTCCATGGGCTGCAGGGGGGTCTCTGCACCCCAATGGTCCCCAATGGGCTCAGGGGCACAGCTGCCCCACCATAGTCTGCACCACGGGCTGCAGGGCCTCAGCTCCGGCACTTGGAGCACCTCCTGCCTCTCCTTCTGCACTGACCTTGGTGTCTGCATTGTTGTTCCCATGTTCTCACTCTGCTCTTCCCTGGCTGGAATTCTTTCTGTGCAATACCTTCTGTTCTTAAATATGTTATCACAGAGGCGTTACTGTTACTCCTGATTGACTTGGCCTTGGCCAGAAGCAGGAAGTCCGTCCTGGAGCTGGCTGGCGTTGGCTCCACAGGACAGAGGAAGCTTCTAACAGAAGCCACCCTCCTAGCCCTCTGCTACTAAAACCCAGCCACAGAAACCCACTACACATAGCATTTACGTACTTATTGCAGAATTTGTTTCAGCTGTAATGTTTTGCCACTCATTCTTGGTTTTTTCATTAACGTGGATAAATTGTATGACTTTATCTTCCTAGAAGAAAGAGTATGTTTTTACCATGACCCAAGTATTCTGTAGTAAACTTTTTCAAATTTTTTCTCTGAATTATTTTTGCAAAATCAGCCAGATACTAGCTTGCCTTCCCTTAATGCATGTTTGTTAGAGATGTGTTAAAGAAACTTCCCTGTCTGACCATCTAGGAGCTACTCAGGCAGTCACACTTGATTCACCTGAGCTGGGATTGAAGACCCTTCCCAGCTACACACCCCATATTCACACAGGCAGACCAGGTTTCCTGACTGACTTGACCCCATGTTTCCCATGGCAGAGTCTCAGATATCTTGTTCCTTTAAATAATTTAATTTTGGTGCAATAACAAAATAACTCCTTGAGCTGGTACCTCCGAGGAGGGACCTTGAACAAAAGTACCCTGGGCTTTTATACTCTCACAGTCTAAGGGCACAAAAGTCTGGGGGTCCTTGGCCTCTGCTGTGTCTCTGTGTCGTTAACTGTCTAGTCCCCTGGCTGGGCCACAGCTCCCCAGGCCCTTTGTTGCGCAAAGAGGCGGCAGTTCATGGCCTCTTGTCGCAGGCTCCCACCACCAAAAGCTCAACCTACAGTTGCACTGCACTCCTGAGCTACCTGCACTGAATGGATTCCTCAACAGTAGGAGCCGATCTTACAAAGATGTTACAAGACCTCTATACAGCAACAGAAGTGTGCTACTGACAGTAGATACAATGCTGACTATACATATGTAAGTAGGAGAAGTGCTGTACAATGCAACTATGTAAATATGCAGAAGGTACTATGTACTGGAAAGTTCAGTTGGCTTAGGAATAATATACATGTTATCTTTTGGATTTCATATAATCATAGAATGGTTTGGGTTGATCCTCAGGAGGTTCTTATAGGCCCACCTCTCAATCTGTCTAGGTCCCTCTGGGTGGTATCCCTTCCTTCCAGTGTGTTGATTGTACCACACAGCTTGGTGGTATCAGCAAATTTGCTGAGGGTGCATTCAATCCCCCTGTCCATGTCACCAAAAAAGGTGCTAAACAGGTCCATTACCATACTGACCTTGGTGGAACACTGCTTGTCTCTGGTCTCCACCTGGACACTGTGCCATTGACCACAACTCTTTGAGTGTGACCACTGAAACCGAAAAATCCAGTACGGAGAACTGCTCAGAGACTTTGGGTCTTTTGAGCAGCAAGGTATTTATTGCAATGTTGGGAGCAAGTGTGATTTGCATCACCCAAAAACTTGCTTGAAGGTGTCGCACAAAATCAGGGGTTTTATACAATTTTCGTATATGATTTTATGCATACTCATATGATTGCAACATCTATCTATACATATTAATGATAGGCGGAGCTTAGGGCGATGCTTTTCTTGGCCC
>VZRE01013532.1:13399-86148 GCA_013396775.1 Cephalopterus ornatus | reverse complement strand
TCTTTTCCAACCCAATTGATTCTATGATTATCTTTCAACACCTGGGAAACTGAGATTTCATTCAGTATATTATTCGTCAAGGCCTCTGTTGGGACTTCTGTTCATAATACAAGAGGCATTATATTGGAAAGGTAGCTACAAGTCCAAGTAACTCTACTTAAATTTACTCTGGAGAGACTAGTTATATATGAGTACTAATGATTTGATAAAGATCTAAAATTTTCTTTAAGACAGAGCATGCTTCCACTACTACTTAGAGATATTAAACTCCTCTTGCTTTACTTACCACTTCTGCAGTTAAGTTACAGTCTCGACCAGGAAAGCTGAAAGCTTACTTCTCATCTGTAATCTGGTTTATAGGAAACCGGTTCCCTAGGTCTGCAGCAGTGGTCCAATCTACTATGTTTCTTCATAAAAATCATCAAAGCAGTTTAGTGAAGTGACAAACCTGTAGCTTCCCAATTAAAATCTGAAAGAAGCAGCTGGGACCTTTGTTGTGACAGAAGATAAGCCTGAAGAAGAACTTGCCTAGAGTGAAAAGTGCCTTAAGGAACAAAAAGGTCAGAGAGATTGTGATGTCTGTGGAGAGAAAAATAAGTCAGATTTACAGGGAAAGAAACAATGGGGTTGCCAGAAGAGAGGATCTCTGGATGACTGGATGAGCTGAAGTGATGCAATATATCAGTTCCTGCACAGGAAACATGCTTAAACAAATCTTTCACTAGTGGTAAATCAGACCCAGTACAAAGCCTCACATATGATATACAAGCTTTTCTACTTTCATTTTCTAATGGTGGAGGTAACAGCTTGATCCAATTGTCGTTCCAGCTAATAGCTGGGACACAGAGTGTCTTGAGACAGATCTCAAAAGCCAGTGAGGTAAAAATAGCCCTGTATGTGTTGCTTTTATAAGGACAACAGAGACATTTTCATAGGAAGTAGCAAAAGCAAAATCAGAAAAGAAGATAATCCTTTTTACCAGATGGGAAGGACTGAGGGGGAGTTTATAGCTGGCAGATGACTACAGAGTAGTCATTTTACAGCTGCAAAAAATATGAAGTTGCTATTTATCCATATTTAAACGGTTAAATACCAGAAATTTACAGGAAGAACCAGTACCTGTTTTGCACATACTCCTATTGCTAATGTACAGAAAAATTATGTGTGTTTCTGTATGCATATTGTTAAAAATTCACTGCAGATAAATTTAAAAGTCTTATAAAAGGGACTTTCATCCATTTCCATCCTCCACCATTCTTTTTAATTGCAGATGGATAAGGCAGGACAGAAGTAGCAAATTCCTTTGGAATCCTCTGAGCTGAGTTGTACAAGACAGAGTTGTTAAATATAAGGAATTTCTAGAGCAGATGACCATTTCATTCAATTAACAAAACCAAATTAACAACTGAGCAATAGAGCAGGTATCCTTTTCCAGCCATAAAGATTACAATACAGAGGGTTTAATATTTTTTCTTTTCCAAATGCCTACTCTCCTTAAAAATGTGTTCACCTCTTTGCCTTGACAAACCTATAAATCCTAGATGAATTTCTATTTAGAAATATGTCAGAATTGTAATTAAAAAGAATTGATACTTAGTATTTTTCTGTTTTCTTTCACAGTGATGGATTGAGGAGCAGATAGGAAAATACATATTTGCATCTCTGTAAATAAAGATAATAACACCTGAATTATAGCTAGTGATAATAATAATAAACCACAGTATGCTTTATAGTTAAGATATTATTCTCCAGATGTACACAGGACCTCAGAAAAAAATCTTAACAGCGTTTCAGATCTCTGTGTATTGCTGACAATTCTGTCCCTTCCAGGGCACTCACTTCTCTTTACAGAAACTTGTTTACAGATGTTCAAAAGCCGTTAGACTAGTTAGACTGAAGTGCTTTCCTAAGCATCCTTTCTTCCTCCTTTCCTTCCATTTTATTTTTACTTATAAGGAGTTAAAGGAAAACATACAGTTTTGATTTTGCTAAAAGTTCCTATTATTATTTAGCTGAGAAACTCTGTCAATTTTATCCTTTGGAATTTTTATACAGCTGCACTTGAAGTTGGTGAGAGGTGTGCTGTGACTTAAAACTTTGACCTATAATGTAATTTAAATATAAAATAAGAAGGGGAAGTTGTTTTAGTATGAAAAATGTAAAAGATTGATTCTGAATGTATCTGTCAATGTTTTCCACTTTTTTTTTTTCTGGCAACTGTGTTGTTTGTGTATTATTTCTGTTTCAGAGGCTCTGCAGGTTCTGAGTGGACAGGTTCACTGTCTCTATGGGAATGCAGCATACTGTACTGTTGTCTCTACTATTATGCTATGGGCACACATCCATATCTTCCTTCATGTTTTTCTAGAGCTCATATTGTGCTCTTGATCTGTAGGAAGATTCCTGAAAATATTTTGGAGAATAAGGAATTTCAAGAGATTACTTTAACTTTACAAAGTACTAGCTCACCTTTTCTTTCATGGAGCTACAGATATAAAATTGCTTCTGTACTGAATGCTAAGAAATTATTTGGTTTACTTCAAAGCAAGATATTTAAATACGCAGATGCTCCACACTGGGAGGACAGTGTGGGCTGTGTGTCCCTCTTGTGTAGCATAAGAGTGCTAAAAAAACATAGTAGATTCCGTGTAGAAGTAGCACATACTGAAAATAAGCCACAGGACTTGCTCCAAATCTTGAAGTGCTAGAAAAGGATTTTGGTTCTACACAGACAAAGAAGGTTTCCTCTATAGATCAAAGACCACATTCTTTGCATCTGAATGTATGGATATGAAATTCTATCCACCCAGAAACACTATAGTTTGGAAAGAAAAAAGATTATCTGATGGACAATATAGTGAAGGAAGAATAATCAAGGTGTCATGGCTGACTCATTGCTCGGACTTTGTTAAGGGTTAATCTTATATAACTTCATGATTCAAATCTATCTATCTTAAAAAAAAGACAATTAAGTTTGGTTTAAAATGTTTAGAGAAATGCAGTGGGGGTTGGTAATAAGCCAGTCTCAACTCTCTTACAATCCTCTTGTTCTGTTTTGTAGGTTTTCATTCAGGAAATCTAAAGGAATGCCTTAGAAGTTTTGAGGATTTTACAACACCTTGTGTCTCTGTGCATCTTTAAAGAAAGGGCAAAGAAATGCAATGTGAGTTCACTGACATCCCAAAGCACAATGCAGTAGCTGTGTGCAGTAATTATTTCTGAATTTGTGTGAGAAGATTTTGTAGTGAGCAGTAAGTTTGATAGGTCACACCTGCCTGTCATTTGAGGGCTGAAGCAATCTGAAAATGAAGGTGAGTATGGGAATTCACAAAGATTTGGGTTACAGACAGTCCTGTGGACTTAGACTGATGCTGGTGAGTGCTGTTCTAACCTTTTTATAACTTTGCAAGTCTTCATTTAGAAAATGTTTGATACACTACGGAGTGTTTTATTAACCTAAAGAAACCATCAAACATGCTGCCCTTATTAACTGCAGAAGATTTTATATGTCCAGTAAGAGCAAAATGAAGCATACACCTATTCTAAGAAAACATACATGTGATGCTTCCCCTGGAAGAATTTATATGGCATCCAAAGTCCTGCTGTGGAGGTAACTCCATTGTGACTGAGTCAGTATCTAGGTGTTTATCTTCCATTTAAAGCTGCTTTGTGTTCGCAGGTCCCTGAGAATCCAGCTGGTTACAATTGTCTAGATGGCACTTAATGCACCATGGAAATACTCTGCTTATCATAAAACCAACCAGTCAAGAAAATTTGAAGTGTGTTTGTGGGAGGAAATACTCACAGTGGAAGTGCCTTATGATTACAAAATATGTGCGGGAAGTTCAAACTCAGTTGCGGGCAATTTGAACCCGCTCTTCTATTTTACAAAAGGATGCCTTGATCATTAATCTGCTGCCTCTTTCATATCTTCTGTTGAATCTGGAACAGCATGAAAGCAAAAGCACAACATACCCGGTCATTACATCTGATCTTGTTTATTGTGTCTTCTCTTTCAGTTAAGTGTTTGCTGCACTGAGATCACAGTCTGGGAAAAAAAAAACAACACCAAAACTCAAACTCAACAAAAGCCTAATGTGGCTTCCGATCTCTGGGTTGCCTGTTGCCCTGCTCTTTTAGCCTTGTCCTGAGATTACTAACTACTCTTTTCTGGTACTTTAAGTCTTCACTTTATAATCTTTAAAAGGATCTGGGTACTTTGATTTCCTTTTGATTTCCCTTTTCCTTTTCTTGGTTTCCTTTGTGGGACCTTGTAAGAGACCAAAGAGGCACACAGCTAAATAGGAAGATACTAGGAGAGGAGAAATGGAAATTGTTACCTCCAGTGTGAGAGTAGATGAGGTGTGTAATACAAAAAGCTAGGACATTTTGATGGTGACATCTGTGTCACCCTGGTCAGCAGCAGTTGAGTTAGTTCACCTCCTTGTGTTCTAAGAAGGTAAATGATCTTCATTTTGAAAGATGACCAAGAACTATTAACATCTTCTTAACCAAGACCTCCTTGTTCACTCTCAGTTTATTGCTTGTGTAGTGCTTTCTGCTAAGTCATTGAAAGATGAGATTCTGGCATATGCTTCACTGAAGAGTTAAATGGTGTGTAGAAGGAGAAAGGAGGATTTCATAATATGGGCTATAGAATCTCCATGCACCATTACTCTGCATCCCAAGCATAGAACATATAGGGTATATATCTAATGTGAGGCCCTGTTAGCCTCTTGTGCATTTGCTCACTCTGGAGTTAGGATGTTACTTAATTTTAACTGAAATATTTAGACTAAACCAAACCTCTCTGTATCTTTAAAACTAAAAGTTCTGCCTAGCCAGAAAAGAAGGGCATTTATGAAGCTGCTTACACCTCCTCTATTAGAGTGACCATAAAGCCTTTTGAGGTCATCACTATAATTTCTTCAGACATCACTAATAATTTTTAAGTTCCACCCCAATAAATGAAGAAAGCAAAGGCAGAAATCTTCACCGGTAACCCTAACAACCTTGCAAGAATTTGAACAGACCTAGCTCCTTTGTTTTGACAATGTTTTCCTTCAGAATGATCAATGAGAAAGCCATATTAAATGCTGACTCTTCCTGTCCACTTTCGTGTGTTTCCTCTGGCAATCTGAGAGCACTGGACCACTCTTCCCTCATTTTGCAGGTAATCTTGAAGTCAAATCCAGGCTCTCTGCCAAAGTTGGCCCTTGGCTTTACTCTACTATTTGTTTCAATAAAACTTCTGTTTCATGAAGTAAACTCAGTGTGTAGAATGAAAACTTTCAAGAAATTTAGACTTCAATTTTGCTTTCCCAGGTGTGAAGAAAGTTTGAGGAGTTAGAAAACAGCTGAGCTGCCTTCTCATGTGTAGAAAGTTATTAAACAGGCAGGTCACAAATCCTTTTGTTCTTTTTTTTTAAAAACACTTATTAAATGAGTTTCCAAAACTAATGGTGCAATTGTGCAATGGTTGACATATTTCTCGTAGCTCATGAACTAGAAGTCAGCCAGCTGACTTCTGAAGCTTTCAAAACCATCCATTTGTCATTCTGAGTATTGATCTTTGTGCATTGTAGGGAGGTTTCCATCATAGAAATATAGCATAAAACATTATTTCAATTATTTGCCCTAAGCTACACCAACCTTATGGCTTGTTGTTAGATTTCAGGGGTTGATATATTGGTCAATCAATTAAGATAGATTACCAGTATTTCCCTTTCCAGTTCATTTCAGTTTTACCAGTGTTTGAAAATTCAAACCAGAGGGAACACTAATATGATATGTTCAGTTCTTTTACAGGCTCCTAACACAAAACAATATTGCTATCTTCATCCAATTCCTCTAGAAAGGAATGGAAACTAAATGTTGCACAAAGTCTCCCATGTATCTTGTGTTCCTTTGATGGTGACTGAAGGACATTGTACACCTTGCACTTTTGCACTGACTCTGGCTACCAGCTATCCTATAATCTTGAAGTTGTGAGTTGCTGTTGTCATATTGACAGAATCAGTGAGTCTTCAGTGATAACAAACAATTGTTTGCAGCCATGCCTGTAGATATTGAAGTCTTCATGAGGAATCTGGATAGGAATTAGGATGAAGCTAAAGGGGAAACTTCACAATAAAATGTTTAGTGCCAGTGGAAGGACAAGTAGTTGGTGCCTGCCTCTGGCCATTGATTCTTGCCTTTGGAATGGCCCACTGGGCTGGTTTGTCAAAAATGCTTGTATTAGCTGCTATGCAGTGGGCTGTATTGGGGAAGGAAGAAGGTGGCAGAAAGCCAAAAAAAATGTCTGGGAAGCTGGTGGTGTCAGTTACCCAGGGTTGTTCAAGGTGTTTCACTGCTGAGGTTTTAGACACAGCCTCGGAGTTCAGAGTTCAGGTTTCTGGCAGTTCAGGTTTCAGGTTTTCATTCAAGGCACAGTCAGACATATCTGGGTCAGAGCCTGGAAACAGCCCCTGCCTGAGTTCAGTTTGACTTGGCTATAAAATCATAGGACCTCTTTCAAAGAAGCAGATAATTGGAAAGGAATCAGTCTGAGGTTCAAATGTTGACTTATCTTGAAGTGATGTTATCTTTAGTATGGGCTCAGTTTTTGTGTTGGATTTTGCATGCACCCCACTGCCTATGGGGTTATACAAAAGATAGAATTAAAAGAGAGAATGTTCTCCTGATATTTAAAGGATGAAAAACCATTCCAAAACCAAATCAGTTGCACTTGCAATGCAAGTAGAAAACCCAATCTGTACTGCAGTATCCACAAGACAGCTTACTGTCACTCTCTATAAACTTGGCTATTTACTTAAAGAATGTAATTCAAACTATTCATTTAGTAAATACCACAGATTTCCATTGAATAATAGTGAGTTGATGAGCCCAATTTGGTTAGACATTATAATTAATTGTTCCAAAAATGCCTGAGCAAAGGGGTATCATCAAATAATCAATTATCCAGTGGCTTTTAATTGAGATAGTTACATCTATTTTTTTATTGTCAGACTTTCAGAAGTTTAGGAACCGGTTTTAATGATCAGAAAATGATATCCATGTTTGTGGAGATATAGATACTTCAAAAAAAGGACAAAATTCATGGTTGGTTCAAATATATGTCATGGACTAGCAGATATAATGAAAATACTCCATTTACTCTACTTTTAAAAGTTAATGATGTGTGTGTATAATAACTTAAAACCTTATGTCTTCAAGTACTAGCTGTGGATTTTCCAGAGCAGCTGGATACAGAGAGCAGCTGGACTTTCCTTTGCTGTTGTGAATAGATGGAATTTAAAATGGAGGGGTGATACTTAGTGCCAAACATAATTTTCAAGCAGTGGTGTTCTCCTGGGATGTTCTGATTGAATTAAGAGGTTTCAGCTCATTCAGTCAGTGCAATGCAATGGTAGCAAAAGATTCTTTTCTCCACACTTTATTAGACACACACAATATATAGGACTTTTCCTCATTTTTTAAGTTTGCAGGTGTAAATTCCTGAAGTATTATGAGGACTGTCTGAGCTTTTAGATTCATATTAGATATTGCCATACATTATAAAGATATCCAAACATTGGACTGTCCCCACACACTACATTATTATTATTTCCAACCCCAAACTAGAAGGTATTTTAAAGAAAAACAATGCCGTATGACAAAGACTAAGAGAAATATGTTAGTTATAATGACTGCAAATGTCTGGAGGAAAACATCCTGTACTTTTAAATTCTTCTGTTCTTGCCTCTCATCCTTGCTACAGGACTTAACTATCTTTATTCTTGCTAGGTTGTTTTATCCCCAGAGCAAATATGACTTTATTATTTCAATTTTTACAAGCTTGAGTTCCTGTCATTGTTTGAGCTGAAATCTTTACCATCTCTTCTTTCTTATGTTTACTCAGCATGAATATTTGGTACATGCAGTAATTCAGTTTAGCCTTATCAGACATGTGGTTTCATGGTAACAGTGGGGAATATCTTCATTATTAATAATATTATGAGTACAGAAGTCTACTTATGGAAGCTGTCTGCATATTTGGGGAGTTCGTCTACTGTTATCTGTTCTCTGCTAATTAGAATTTAGCTGACAAAGACATGGAGTGAAAAGGAAGGAGGACATTTTGGTTTTGACTGCTTATTACTGTCAGCTCTTGTAATGTATCTGTACTGCACATTGCATCACAGAAGATATGCATATAAGCTTACATTATATGTGTTAAATTAATGTGTTTGGATAACAAAAGGAATTTAGCTATTGAAATATGGAACTTTGTGTCAGATTCCAAAAAAAGATGAACTGAGAATGCTAAGAAAAGCAAAAAATTAATCTTCCCAAAATTGGATAGATTCTGTGGGATATACTGGCTGATTTGCTGTCACACACTGATGTTTGTCCAGGGGAAGTTGAGTGTGCCATACTCCTGGTGACCAGGATATCAATAAGGAGCTGAAACTTCAGCTCAGACAGAGTTGTATATATAGCAGCAAATTTTTAGTGATGAACTGAATGTGTTCCTGCCACTAGTTTTGCATGTAGCAATGTCTATGATGGAGTGAAAAGTCTTTTGTCAGTATTTTTGTAAGAGAAAGTGGGTTTCCACTATTTACTCACCTGTACCATGAAGAAATAGTCACAAAGTCATAACAAGGGATTCACATCCCGAATCTGATGTGAAGTTTGGAAGGTACAACTTACAGACAAACTCTGATCCACAGAACGTGCTGCTGGTATTTATAAAATAGTCTATACCAAATAATAAATCCATCCAGCAAAACAAAAAGTCAGGGCAAAAAAAGACCTCACGAAAAGATGTAGCACAGCTTGTTGATAGCATCAGTTTGTAGAGATGTTTCCAGTATCAGGCTTGGAGGCTGCACAGGGAAGCTGTTTCTTTTTCCATTACCCAGAAGACCTCAACAGGGAATGAAAACAGTTGTTTCTCATCTGTTCCTGGTAAAATGTCAGAATGTTAGGGCTCCTTGGTGAAACGATTCCTGGAGATAATGTTTATAATCTCCCCCCCTTTTTTAAAAAAAACAAATCTTTTCAATACCTCTCAGGCTGGAATGAATTTATACTCAGCATGCATGCTATTCTCTGCCCCTTACATCAGTGGGAGAAGGAGCAGAGCTTGTTTTAGAACCAGTGGAAATATTGGCACAGACCTTGGAATTTGTGCATAGCTCTGAATCCTACAGGCAAATAATAGCATGCAGCAGAAACATCTACTGAGGTGGATATCTAGTGATTTCTTTTCTAAAGATATCTAGTGATTTCTTTTCACTTACAAAATCAGCAGTCAGGATATAGAAACTAAGGCAAAGAGCATGCTGGCATTTTGACTTTTCTCTGGTGCATTAGTCAACATTCATTCTTTAAGTTAAATTAGGTGTGTCCTATGCAATTCATTTTGAGTTACAGAAGGAAGTGGGCTTTTCACAATGTTCATTCTTCCCTGCTTTCTGCTTCTGTACTTTGGAGATGATTCATCTGTCTCTCATTGGTTAGAGGAGAAGGATGAAAACCTTGTAGTCTAGGTATACAGTTTTGAGAGTTCTTTTATCCACTTCCAATAAGAACATCGTAAGGGATTTTACTGTCAAAATCAGGTCAAAAAGGGGAAGACCAAAAAGAGCAAAAATAATTAATTGAGCTTCTAGAATAAAAGCAATTGTGGTGATGATTATTTCCTTCTGGTTCAGCTACAGTCACTGAATGTAACATTAACAGAAGAAAGATTTGTAGGTCTGTAAACACTTTTGGAAATATAACTAATACTGGAGATTACCTAGTATTAATTACAATTACCAAGTGGCTAATAGTTGCAAAGGGCTTGAAAGATAATTTTAAGATGCTCCTTCAGTGGACTGAAGAGTACAGGGCTACATAGACCCTCTTTCCCCAAAGATGTTAGCTGGATGTGACAGTTAGCTCCAGGGATGCTGGAGGAGCCCACAAGTGAATACAGACACAGCACTTGTGACCCTCAGGCCAAACCACAGCTGCACACTGAGCAGAGGTCTCTGTTAATCCTACATGCATGTCCAGGCCTCTTTCTGATGCAACACAGTGCATTACTATGCCTCAGATATCTTTTGCCTGCATATTGAGCAAACAAATTCCTCATTAGGGAAGCAGGTATCACACAGTCACATCCATGTGATCTATTGTAAAAATGGTTGCCAGAGCCTTTGGAATAAATGTGAAAGGAAACAGCTGATAGTTAAAAACTGAATTGCAAATCTTGCAGCCCTGCGAAGTTACAAATATACAAATCTTATTACACATCTCCTGAGTGACTATATTAAGGTGATTCATTAAGGTACAGAAAATTCATCCCTGTCAGCTGGGGCCAAGTAGGACAAATTACCCAGGAACAGCCTTGTTCTTAGTACTTTTAAAATGACAGTTGACATTTATTTCTAAGATGTTATAATGCACAAGGGAGGATAACATTCTCTGCTACTATAGAGCTGTGAGCACCTGCATTCAATAATTATTTGCATGTCTCTCTCCTCTTTAATCCAAGGATTTAGATTCCCTTTACAAATATTTAAGAATTAAGCAGCTCAACAAACTATACTGTGGGACCATATTGTTATGTTTTATGGTTTACAAAGTAAACCATACTGAGAGGTTAAAGGATTTATTTGCAGTTTTATCAGAGGTCAAAGGAAAGTGAAGTGTCAGGACCCAGGTGTCTTGCCCTATATAGGTTTCAGATAGTTAATTTTTTACATATATATTTCTCTGTAAACTCATCAAAACGGAGAAATCATTTTTCAGGTCAAATCTTACATACTCATAGATTTTTTTATAGAGAGATGGGCCTATTTTGATCCTGTAGTCTGACCTTTTGTGGAACGCAGAGGATTTCCATGAGTAATTCTTGCTTTACCAGGGTCTGTCATGGACTAGAATATTTCAGGAGAAAAACAAAAACAACAATAAAAAAGCAAAACAACCCCCTCAAAAAACAATCCTTCTTTGAATGTTCTGTCAATGGAGAATCCACTATACCCCTGCCAGAGTTATGGCAATGTTTAAACCCCTTACTGTTAAAGCGTTTGCCTTATTTCAGTTAACTTCAATTTTTAAACATAATCTGTTTCTTTACGAGTAATACTTATTTAATGGGTTTTAAGTTCTTGAATATTAAAAGTGGTACAGACCTAATCAGTAAAATTTTTTTTCCCAAAAATATTTAGAAATATTTATTCTTATGTCTGTAGATATTTTTATTATCTTTACAAATGTCTGATCTCCTCAAATCGTATTAAATTCTGACACAGACCTGTTGGTTAAGACATCTGCAGTTTAGTTATGCCGGATGGAAGATATTTCCTTTGGCATTTGTCTATTTATTTTATTGTTCTCTTGTTCATGAATGTTGAGACAAAGATTACAGAAGGTGTTGATTCCCCTTCTCATAGTTAGTCATTGATTTGGATATTTTGTCATATCCTTTTAGAGTTCTTTCACCTCAGGTAAACAATTTCAGTGTCAGGATTCTGTGTCTCTTTAGTGAAGACATTTGACCAGTCTATTATCATTATTTTTCTTGAAATATCTTTTTTTTCTGTCTTGTTACCTTTTTTCTTGTGGGAAGCTCGACTAGGACTCAGTGAACAATGGAAAAAAAAAAGGCATCAATTGCAAATGATTCTATCCTCCAATATTTTGTGTTTCCTTCTGAGAGTTTTAGAATGCAAATACTTGAGGAACTAAGATGCCAAGAGGAGTGATTCAGGACAAGCAAGATTTCAGTAGTGAGTCTTGGGATTTAGAATGGTATGGTAAGCTATGTAAGCAGTGTGGTTTTGTTTCTGCTTCCTTTAATGGACAGTATAGGCAGTTCTGCAGCTGGACTAGAAATAATACCAGTGAATAAATTGTGGTGTAGGTAAAGGTTGTTCATTACTCGCAACTGCCAGCTATACAAAGTGAAGTACATGTTATAGTGAAACTTTTATGTTCAGTGGTACTACTTAAACTAATTCAAATGCAGATTTAAAGCCCAAGTACTGATAGAGTTCAACATAAGAAGCATGTTTACAACATTGGTCTGTTTGCTTGTTGGTGTAAAGTAGTCAAAAGTCATGGCAGAAGTACTAAATTACAGAAAATTTTCTGACTTCCAGTCCATGACTACTTGCTTCAGTTGTGTCTGAACATTGCCTCTGAGTATATTAAAATACAGAAAATGCAGAGCACACATATGGAAGAAAGATCTGACATAGATTATATGCTCTTAATCAATCCTCTGATGTCCATAATAAGAGTCTGGTTCATTATTACTCTTCTGTATTTTAATAACATGACCACCTGGATATCTGTTATAGGGGACATCCTCTCCTTTTCTGTGCCAGCATCAGGAATGAGGATCAGCACTTAACTCTCTCATTTGAGAAATTCAAAACAGTTTAAGAGGATTACTTTGTTTTTACAACACAGCTGTTTCACAGGATGAGATGATTCTTTGCATTTTTTTGAGGAAAGAAAAAGTATTTGGTTAGATTCATTGTTGTTGACAGAGGCAATGACACATTACATGGAGCCTCATTCACACTTTTCTCTGTCTAGACTCCAAGTTCAAATATTTTCCCTCATGCTGCTTATAAAATAAAACAGCCCAGGACAAATTACTACATTAACTGTTGTCTTGTTAGATCATCAGACTAATGATCTTAACAAAGCTGTGATCTGAAAATAAATGTGATTTGAAACAACAACAGTGGCATGGACACATCTGCCCAGGCATTTCTACATGAAGCTAAGTGTACAAAGTCTTTTATCCTTTCAATCTTGACCTATGACCTTTAATGCATTTTTAATATGCAGTGGTTTCTTTGGCTCCACAGGTGTTTTTCCAAGAAACTGGCTATGTTCTATGTGACTGATATATGTACGAATGTTGAACTACGTCTCATTTTTTGGTTTTAGCACCTGTTTGAGTTTGAAGTCAGTTTTTCAGCCAGTGAATAGAAAAGGAAAAAGAGGTCAAACTTAAGCAGCATGCTGCAACGGTTAGAAGTCAGGTAACCTCCCTCAATGTATAATTCCCTCTCTAAGGAAGATAACTATGTTTGCTAAATGTTTCAAGGAGCAATTGTGACTGTGATAAGTATGGGTGTCTGTCGTGGGGAACATCCCCATTGCAGGCAGCCTCTCTTCCTCACTGTGGTATCTGCAAAATTAAATGCAGCAGAGGTACTTGATGCTAGCGCTTGAGTCAAAGACAGCTCTGTTCACAACAGGACTGGATGCATACCCCTGGGGGGCCTGATGTCTTTTACAAGATGCCTCATGGAGATTCCAGGAGAGTATTGTGGGCCAGGATGACCCTATGCAGCCCAATAACAGCTTTTCTGGTGCTGGCTCCTTCGGTCTATCATCGTAACTTCCCTGTGAGTCTGGTAGTAGCGGAACGTCATCCAAGGTCCCTGCTGCAGCTCTAGGAACAGTGGACATCAGAGCCCAGGTCAGCAGTGCACACCCAGCCAGCAGCACCTCATGCCTGACCTTGCTCCTTCTGGAGATTCACAGCAAGTGGTAGCTGTGGCACAGCCCTGCTGCTCCAGTGCAAGGTTCCTGCCAACCCGGAATCCACCCCAATGACTGCACACAAAGTGGAGCCCCGTTGCAGATGACAGCGGTTTTAGGTCTGCCAGGGCCATGTCAAGCCTCCAGATTCCTCAACAGAGCAGGAACTCAGGAATGGCCTCTGCAACAGGCAGGTGGCTGACCTGCGGATAACCCATGGCTGGCAGACAGCACTGGCTGGGAAAGGATGGGCTCTTTCAAGGAGAAACATCTTGGATGGAGGTGATCTTACTGCCACGTCTTGCTCTTTCCTCTACAGGAGGTGCTGTAGGCAGTGTGTGGTTTTGGCTTCTGCTGCTGAGTATGAGAGTTGCTGTGAGCCAGGCTGTAGATGGAGCCATTCAGGGACAGCAAGTCTGGTGCTTAGCCTGTGATGGCTGGAGCTCTTTGGCTGTGAAGGGTGCCCCAAGATCCCTTTGGCAGTGAAAACGTGACCTTCGTTTCTGGCAGAATGGTGAGCATCTGGGGAGTTTTTTTAACAGATCAGGTGAGGATTATGTGGATCATTTGTTTGGTTCCAGACCTCCAGACTGTACTTGAATAGGAGCTGGAGGATTGTATCTGTTGTGCTGTGACCTCTCACACTGTTCTTGTGAAGCCAACACACTGTGGGGCTCGACTTCCACACGCAGCAGGTCCCCTTGGGCGGGGCTCGTTCTGGAAACAGAACAGGTGACTGTATTGTGAAGCAAACCTTTTAAGGGAAGTGTGGGCTTTTCCACAGCTCAATAAACATATGGAGAGGCTTATTAAAATAATAATAGCACATTTGTTAATAATTAATCACTGGCATTAATGGAGGGGCTTTCAGCCAAAAATGCTGAAGTTCCTTCCAAATTTCACTGAACAAAATTGCAAACAGTAAGGATTGCCTAATCCATCATCATGTATTGCCACCCCTGACAGCTGTTTAATTGGTCACAGCACAGCAACTGCTCACTAGCTATCAGATTGGTGCAGGAAGCAAGAAATTTGCTGTACATCCAAGAAAAAGTGGAAAGGAAGTAGTAGGTCTAGGAGTGTGGGTATCACTCCAGAATGGGCTTGTTCATGCAACAGCATCCCCACTTTTTAGTGAGGATCATCAATGAATCTCAGTTTCCAAACTGTGATTTTATATGCCACTTCAGTCAGATAATCCCCACTAGCACAGTGGTGCAGAAACATGTGATATATTCAGAATTACCATTGTCATTGTTTCCTGTTGAAGGTTGCCATTCACACCAGTCCTAAAACTCTTTTGGATTCTTTACGGTGTTTAAATGCATTGAAAACTATTATAAAACTCTCTTCCAGATTGCCCAGTAAAGCTTTGAGCTACACCCTGAGTCTTTAATTTCAGGCCTGCTCTCTGATTTTGTTGCCAATCTCTGGTAGCCTGAATTGTCTTATATTGTGATCTCTTTGTAATCTCTGTGATCAGTGATCTCTGCCGACTATGGAATGAGACCAGATGTCTAATTTATGTGCCTCAGTTAAATGCCTAAAAGGTAGCTGGTATGAATCCAGCCAAAAATGTTTGTGAGTTTTCAATTGCATCTGTCTGTCTTAGTAATGTTACACCTGTCTGTATCTGAATATATCTGCAGCCTCTCCATATTAAATAGAGGAAATTTATCTTCATTATGAAATCACTCTTGAGAGTCCATTGCTAATGAAGTTGCCTTATATTTATTTTTGAAGTTGTGTATAAACAACTAGCATTATTAGTACACAATTACTGAAGAGTAATCACAGAATTACTGGATACATAGTCTACAAAACATATTGCAAATTAATATTCATGCATTTCTTAATCTGCCATTTGGAGCAAAAGCATGAATCCAATCTAGACTTCACCACAAAAGAATAATATCACCAGGGGAAACTGGTATGTTTTGTACTTTAGAGGGATTAAAGGGAAAAATTCGATCACTCTTTTCACAGTTCTGGGAGTGCAACTGCTGTGGCTACTGATGCACGATTCAGAAACACATTGTGTCAGTGATAAGGAGGAAAAGAAAAGCAACATCTAGACGCCTCTATACAGAGATATTGCAGCATTCAATCAAACGTGTGCAGTTGACTCCAACAATGTGTTGACAGCCTGGTTTCTGAAGGAAAGAAATGTGTTTGAATTCTACTGTTAATGCACAACCATAGGTGTTTTGTTGTCTAAAGCAGAAAGAAGTGAGTAAACTAGTAAAATTACTGGATCAGAAATCCATGTGTGTATCTCATTCATTTTTGCTCTGCTTAAACTATGCTTTTACACATTCTTCACACAATTGGAAATTGGCTAGTAGTCTAAAATAAAGGCATTGATTACAGAGCAGTAAAGTATTTTCTATTTCATGTATTTTAACACTTCATTTTTTATGTGCTTGGGGGTAATCTTTAATTACTCATTTTTAGATGGCTGGGAATCAGTTTTGCAAGGCTAAAGAAGAATATAGTTAATAGTAGCTGTAAAGGTGCAAGTCTTCCAGAACTGAGCAATAGAAAAATGAAAATTTAGAATCCAAATTAAGATGAATGAAAATAGGAGTCCCTTGTGAAAATTTAACTTATCCATGGTTAAATAGAAAGAGTAGCAAAGAAGATTTTGGTGTCACTTAAAATTTTTGAGAGTTTAGAAAAAAAAGGAGCAGAAAACAGTGGAAAGTTGTGATCATTCTTCTGCTTTTTAAAATGACTTTGCTGTAAGTGTCATTATTGCTCTTATGTGCACATTTCTGCAGAGGTCGAAGTATTTAAGTTGTTTAGAAATTTAAGACCTGGTGGACCACAAATTATTTTTAGCCTGGATATTTCAGGACCAAAAATCTTGTTTCCACAAGACTGCAATTGTAAGGACTAGAATGCTATTGAGGACTAAGCATGCACTTATGTGGTGTTACGATCTCTGGATGTACCGCCACAAGGAACCATGATGCACAAAGTTCATGAACTCCCTGGTTGCTGAAGGTTGCATATACTTTTATACTTCCAACTTCTACATTTATTTCTCTTACATATAAGAAATAGACTGTGGTGTTGAACAGATGCTAAGAAATTGTGCATGTGTTGTTTTATTTCTCTATCACTTGCTTTCTCACTGCATTCAATACAGGGCACTGGGCACGGGACTCTTGTCTGGTGGTCTAGGAATGTGTCTGAAAGAATAAATACTCATTTTTACATAAATTCTAACAAAATTGAATGCAATCATGACAAAGCCCTTTTTCCTTCCTGACCACAAAAGAAAGCATTCTTCCACTTCTCATTACTTCAGCCTGTCTCTCAATCTATGCCCAACAAGAGAGACAGAGTGTTCCCACTGAATAATGTCTCCTCATGTAGATAACACTTGCAGTTTAATAGAGTTCAGGTTTAAAGAAAAAAAGAAGAGAGATTAAGCAAGAAAAACTGGTATGTATTTTCTAAATATATTTTGACTGAGAATACTACAATGAAGCAGAATGATGCTGCATATAAGATAGTAAGATGTGGAAGGTATTTTCAGATACGAGGGGTGTTCAAGAGGTAGATTCTTGCTGTACTATTTTTGAGGGGACAAAAAGGAAACTGGTCTGACCTTAAAATTATTTTCATTAACCAGCTCACAGAAATCATCATGGTCCACTTTTCTGAAATATCTAGAGAAAGGGTGAAAGGGTTTAACAGGGAGTCTGAGGCATTAAGGAGAAGAAGGGCAAAATACTGCCTTATAATGTTAATATTAAAAAACTGATGTGTGACTTCTCATTAACTTGCATTTCTTTATGCAATCCTTTGGGGATACTTTATGCTTGATGAATAATACTATAGAATCTTACCCTTTTTATCTCTAAAGATGTGTTCACAAAGGTTCTATAACATATGTGGCAGAAATGGTTTAAATGTGAATTCTGAGATACAGATTCCACAGGAAAACTAAAGAAAATTGATCAAGAGTGATGGAATACAACTCCTAGATGACAAATTTTAATGAGAAATGATTCTTTTTGAAACACAGCTTGGTAGCCAGAAATGATACAGAAAAGATAGGAGAAAAAATGTAACAGGACATTATTTTTAGAAAGCTTGTTGTAGTGCAAGAGTTGAGGAGAGTGGGTATGTTTAGAAAATTCTTAAAATCTGTCATGGACTCTCCGCACTGCATGTGCCAACAGTCAAGGTTTTTCTTCTAGGACGTGGTCTACAATTTCTACATGAACTTCTTGCTGGGCTTAGTGCTTATTTTAATAACTATTTCCTGTCTGCAGCTGAAAAAAACCCCAGGATCAGTCAGTTCTGGATACTTAATGAAGGACCAAAATGATAACTGAAATATTTAAATTTTAATTCCTTGATAGGAAGCATCTACAGCTGTATATAGAGGAAGATCAAGAAGAGGACTAAAAATCTAGGGGTGATACTTTGTTATACAAGGTAACATTGAACAAAGAAACCAAAAGAAAAAGGCTAAGATACTTGATCATTCTTTTATTTTTGCTATAGCTATGTTCCCTGTATTTCTTCCATTGAATAAAGAGAAATGTTGTAAAAATTATTTTTTTTCCTTTCAGATTTAAAAGAACATGTGATGGTGTATCATCTGCACTCAAAAATCACAAAACTTTGGAATATTTAATAAAACTATTAGGAAGATACAGCTATTTATCTGATAGCTCTGACACTGTGTGTAGGCAGGACACTTTTCCTCCTATTTCTTGCTAAAGCTATTAAAAAAGTTGACCAGTTGATGCAAATCCATGTTGCATATGCTGATGGTTTCATTGCAGAAGATGTAGTGCAATAGATGACTGAGATTTGATGGGAATGGAAAACAAATAGGATTTAGTGTAATGAAGATAAATTGCTCATGGTTATAAGTCAGCAGAAATGGTCTGGATGAGTATACTCGGAGGCTGATGATCATGAATATCAAAAGATCATTACTTAGAAAAGAGTGGCAATGAGAAGGGAATAAGGACTTGAGCACACAATGCAAATACCTATAAAGGGTAAAAAGTAAAGGTAACGTAGTTATCCCATATGCAGAAGACAGGTTTGGAGTTTAGGACAGTGGGAGGCAAACAGGCTATATCTCTCAGTGAAGATCATTCTGAGAGTGTTTGACCTGTTACCAAACATTGAGAAGATGAAGGAATAATGATGATCTGTGAGGAAATTGCTAGTAAATGGGGGAAACATTCTATTGTTACAATGAGGTGAGGGTAAATTATGACTGTGCCCCAAGATCTATATTGTTTCAAAAACCTGGATCAAGTGGATTAGTATCCCATTAAAAATAATATGAGGTACTTATAGAGTGAATCTCTGCCCTGTGACAAAGGGCAGCAGTCTCTGGCTCTAAGGAAATGGTATGAGAAAGAAACTTTTGTGGAGAATATAGAACTTGTCATGAGGGATATCAGAGGCTCAGTTAGATGGGAGAATATATCATAATGAATAATTCTGTGCCGTGAAGGTGATTGAATGTGATTCAAAGACATATTCTTCCCAAATTTCTGTGATTGTGTGGTAGAGCTTTGATTATTGATTTGTAGCTTTTCATTTGTTACACTCATTTTCAGAAAGGATGGGATTTTAATATTTCTGTCCCTTGTTCACTGGTTGCATAAAAAGTAGCATCAGAAGATGGCAGCAGAGATTGCTGACTCCATCTCATTTCTTTATATGTGCAGCAGAGTATGGATGCTCAGATGTTCAGAACAGAGGGTGAACTTTCCTTTTAAAAAGTACTGATTTAGTTCTAGGAAGATAAATTCACTGACTCTAAGAACACATTCATCAGTTCACTTTTTTTTTTAATGGAAATGACGTGGGAGTTATGAAAGAAAAAGCATATTCCTTGTGTTTTCCATATGTCTTAATAGCAACACTTGCAAGCAGATGACATAGTCCTTGCAAAAGATCATGGACACATTCACTGTACACAACCCTCCTGCCTTAACAATAGCTCATAAAAGGCAGGTGCCCTACATTCTGTATAAAAATAAAATAGATTGAAAATTATAAAGAAGCACTGCAAAACTTTATATAAAGTTGCTTAAATTTCAACAGGCAACTCAACGCACAAATAAGATCAAAAAAGTATGTCGTCCAGACTATTTATTCCTCTAATAGCAAGCCGTTGTAAAGATCTGCCTATAGGTTACCTTGACCCTCTAATCACAGGCAGTGAATGTAGGAATAAGCCTAAACATGCAGAAAGAATAATGTATTTTAGTATACCAACTGATATAGTTGGAAACCCCAACATTTTGGCTATTCAGCTCCCTTCTTGTATCAGAGAAAGACATGCACCCATAGACTCTCTCTGTGCTATCTGGTTAATACTACCTCAGGGAAAGCCAGAGCATCATTCCTCAGAGGCAGGGTGATATCAGGATGGATATATTTATAAAGGACTGAGAAGAAGTAGATGCAGTGGAATGCATCTTTTTTTTCCACAGTACCACTGCTGCCTTGCTGCCTAAAGTGTATTTGAAGCAGCTGTCTCTGCTTCTGCTCCGACTACTACACACCAATGTTTTTGTTCTGCTTGTGCATAAGGAAGTTCGCTTGAAATCTGTTGGTGCTTCTGCTGCTTTTCTAATAGCTGTAGGAGGGTCAAGATGCACTTGTTTTGTTGTTTTTTTTGTTTATTTTTTTTCTTTTCATCCAGCATTTCTACTTCTGTGCTGAATATTAACTGTTTATAGAAATGTGTAGCTGAGGCTGACAGACTTGGGTAAAGACTGAAACATGACTCAGGTTTGCATATTCAAGCCCTCATTAGCCTTCAGAACAGTTCAAATCAAAGGGAAAAGAAAATTAGTGGGTCCATAATATTCTCCCTGGAGATGGCATTTTCTAGAGCATCCTTGAATTCTGACAGAAATTTTCCATGATGTCTGTTAAAGCACTTTTTCTGTCTTCCTTCCCACTTATAAATGACTGCCCCTTGTCAAAGGGGAGACCGGACTAAGGAATGTTTAACTAATAGTTCCACAGTATTATATTTTCTGTCTCTCATAAGTGCACCTAGTTGTCTTTCTGGTGAATGTAACTCAGTTGTTTTACTCAGGTATTTTCTTCATAATCCTATGAGAGCTCAAAGCATTCATGATGACTGTGTTAATGAGAGTAAGTTTCTGAAGGAGCAAATTCAGGTATGGGCATCATATCTTACCTCAATATTTCTTATTTTTAGGTAGAAGTCAGAACATTTATTCCTCATAATATACTTCCTTTTTTTTTCTGTCATTATACTCCTTAGAGTAATCAAGAAAAATAAAAAAAAAATTAAATATACCCCAGAATGCAATCAGTTGAACTCTGCTTTCTTATATGCATGACAGTGTATAAGGAATTATCCTTTCTGCCACAGAATGCAGTGTGTTATAACAGAAGGAAGTAATAATTGGTTTAAGTCTTTCTCATTTTCTTTATATATTTGTGAGTTTATATTGCTAGTGATTCTTTCTGAGAGACTGGTCCTTAGGTTCAGGTTGTATTGAGGCTTTGAAGTGAAGGATGGGCTTTTCAGAACTTGAAAAAATATTTTATATGGCAGTTGCTACATCCAGAAAGTAAAGGTGGCAATATTGCTATTATGCTGAAATTGCTACTTGCTATGTTTTCTTCCATTTCCTGGAGCTTTCCTTTTTACTTAATTTGACTCTTTTGTACCAGCCTTTTGGAAATAACTTGTATAAAACATTGTGTAATTTCTGACTAAAAGTTCTGATGACTAGATGCTATATTGTTTCTATATAAATTTTGTTTCATGTGGTTGCAAGCGTCACTGGTTCTTGTCTAGCTGCAAAGGCCTTTCAAGATCAGTGTTTGAATATGAGTGTGCCATATTTAACTTTTAAAAGTATGGAAGCAGCCACAGGGAGAGCCTTTTTATATCCTAATATATACTTGTCTATCTCTATGATGTCTTCTGGATTTTTCATTTGTAAATAATTCAATTCAGTGGTAGCTTCTACCAAAGCTGCAGATCTCAAGTATTTGAGGCCTGCATACCTATTCTAGTGATCATAAAACTAGCTGGACTTAGACCAGCAGAAAATTATATGTTTAAAATTAAAAAAGGAATGAAAAACAATAAAGAAGCCTAGTGCAAACCACAGATTTGCTAGGTTAGAATGGGGAAACAATTATTCCCTGTGGGAAGCTATTACCTAGTGTCTTAGGAGCTGGTAAACCCATGTAATTGTAGTGGATTTAAGCACCGGACCCATAAATGTACAAAAAGAAGAAACATGTATTGAGATTTTTTCCTTATAATTTTTCTCCAAAGGTTTAAAAAGTTTATTGGGCTTCACAGATGGCAATTACATAGGCACCACTGGAATGGATAGAAAGAAGGGACTAATATTCAAGTGAAACATATACATTGTTTTTCTTTTATTTTCCATTTGCTTGGTTTTGCCAATCAACTAGTTTGTATTTGGCGTAGACAAAATATGGGAAACATATACTAATATTGAATTGAATATTTTTTAGTTACTTCTTTGACAATGATTCCTTTTCTACTTTTCATTCATTTGAGATATTTTGTTAACATAATGTCTGGAACTTCACAGAAGGATTTGATTAAAAAATCTGCCATCTTTGTACAAAACATGGCATATCTTGTAATTATTTTTGCTAATTCTAAGTTCTTAAAGTTTTTTTTCATGACTTTTTAAAGTCTTACATTCTTCACAAATGCAAGTTCTCTTATGACATTTAAAGACAGTCTTTCAAAAATCTATGTTAATTTTTAAAGTATTCTGCTAAAAGCTGGGCTAGAATGAGTTGAAATCTGGGAGGGGAGTTTCCCTGGTGACCTTGATCATCTATGCTTCACTTTTTCTAGGGGTAAAGAGAGAGAGAAAATGACATCTTCATATATCTCTGTGTAGTGAGTTATAGTAAAATATTCTGTACTATGAATTGGTTACTTGGGTTTTTAACTAACCGAGAAACTAACTAAAAGAAATACCTAGCATTGTGACTTTCACAAGGAAGCAGACAAGAAAAGCATTTAGATTACTGTGTTATATATTTCTGTGCATCTATGTGTACAACACCAGAACAAGTATGCACATAGTCTGCAAGGACATAGAATATATTTATCTTTTTTCTTTTTTTCCCCCAGGTTTTTTTTCTTAAAATCAGGAATTTAATATTATTCAGTGAAATAACTGTAGTGGAAAGAATGCCCTTCAAGCTCCTAATGTGAAAGAAAAAGGTTCTGTGAAAAACTCTAGACTATTCCTAAAACTGATCAGCAGTTTTGTGTTGAAGTGTTGTTCAGAAGCAGTTCTTTCAATTAATTTGGTGAGATCGGGTTTCCTTTCTGGATGATACAGATTTCTTATGCAGTATCTTTCAATAGATCTTTCTAAGAAATATGATTAGAAAGAGTGTAAGGGAACTGAGACACTGTTACTTAGGTATCCCGTGCAACAAAAATGTCAGCCCACCAGTCTGGCATTGACATTTGAAATTAAAAAGGCAGTATTAGTGTTTAAAGATTAATCTCCCTAATGATTTAGTTAATCTTCCCAAAACCTTAAGGTATTTGGCTCACAACTCAGTCATGAATTTCCTCCTCAGTTGTGCATTTATAAGAATAAAGACAAGTAGAAAAAAAACCCTACATCCTAGACCCACACAGATACTTCAAGGAGCTCACAAACATTAGACACTTTGTCATTCACTTCCAGAAGATTCTTGGCCTCCTCTGTAATAATCAGGTTACTCCACAAGCTACATGACATCCTTTGTTGGCTGTTCTTCTCCAGTAGTGGTAGCAAAGAAGGTTTATTAAGAGGTTGCCCAATGTGGTACAACATATGTAAGGTACCTAAGACAAGGCACAGACAATCAGTGACTCATTTTTTCTTCTAAGGTCAAATTGTTGTTCACTGCTATGAAAATGTAAATCTGGAAATGAATAGTTTCTATGGAGCAGGTCCCTGGCTAGGAATATCTGGGAATTCAGGAACAAAAGGAGAAGATTTTACTGTAGCAGATAACAGAGATTTTATCCAAGCTAACCTAGAATACCTTAAACTAGGCCAGTCATCTAAAGACAATAGGGTTTTTTGGTGAAATTAATACCCTCTTGGAGATAGAGTCTGTTCTTTCAATCTTTTAAATCCGGGTACTTCTTCCTTCTCAAGTTTCTGGCAAAACATGAAAAACTTGAAGTAAAGAGAACCAGACCAAACATGCGTAGAAAAACTCTGTATCAGATTGTAAGGACTTTAGTAACTTTTGCTTAAGCTGGTTCTAATAATGAACAAAGAGTGTAAAATATTACAAGTAAATTGTTGGAACTGCTTTGTTCTCCCTTTTTAAAGCTCAAGGTTACAAGTTTCTAGAAAGTCTATGTAGATGTTGCCTGGACAACAGATTTGGACAACTTAGTACTGTAGCTAAATCATACATCTCTTGTGCTTTGGTGTTCTCATAATTTGAAAAATAATTTGCCAGCTTCTAAATGCTTCTTCAAGATGCATAAACTGAATAAACAGAAATAGCTTCATACTATTTCTTCATATGAATGCCACTATGATTGATCCCAGAAGAAAGGAAATTGTTTCCCTTGAGAAGTATATTATAATTTTCTTGTATTTCTTGATACCTTCCTTCCTGCATGTGAAGAGCACACACCCCTCCTGGGTTATGATGCTTAAAAACTTAAAGACATCTCTGGATAAACTGCTCTGTGACCAAAAAGATTTGAACTGGGTCAGATAGATTATACTCAAGCTGACATTTGTAAATTATCTGTTGACTTCAGCTGTAGAGCACACACAAAACAGAAACACATACGGGCAGGGTAAGAATTCTTTGGTGCAGTGGAGGGTTAACTTTGCCCAGAGGTTGATTAAGTGCAAGACAACCAGACACTTAGTTGGTCAGATTTACTGTTTTATTCATTATTATGATAAGATAAAATTACTTTAAAGGAAACCATCATCTCAATACAGGAGAAATGGCTTGGTTTATTTAAAACTGGTGAGAAACAGAGAAAGAATGAGGTGACTGCAAATCCAGGAGAACAAATGTTGTCAACAGATACAAATTAAAAAACAGTGTATGGAACTCATTTCAGCTAGTCATTGTTCCGAACAGGATGATATTACACTTTGAAAAGAACAAAAGGAATGGAAGTTAAGCTAATGAGCCTGAGCAGACCAGAACAGAGGAAGAAAATATGACCTCAAAACCCTATTGTCTTGAGGCTGGACAGTGATGAGACAAATGCCATGCAATTTACATAAAGTATTCTGATGCTGCTGAAGATCCTTGACCAGCCCAGTCTATAAAGGAAATCTCAGAAAGTAGCATTTCAGAAGGCTATCAAACTCCAGTTTGCTTAACGTAGTTTGAATGTTAGAAGGAAAGAGATTAAATATCTATATATTATGCATATAATATAGTACATAGATTTAGAAAAGAGATGGCTGTGCAACTGAAATAATTGGATATGGTTGGTCCTGCCTTGGGGCAGAGTTGTAAGGTATGTACTAGAAGATTTTGTCCTATGACCACCTTTCCTATGGCAAATGATTTGAAAGTCAAAGCTAATTGAAACTCTGGCAAGAGTTTTGATAGGACCAGAGCCAAAGAGGCTACTGAGACATATCCCTCTTCCTCTCTAGTGACGCGACCTTCTGGGTCTGAGCTGAGCAAAGCTGAGAGGAGCAAGGACCCATAGGACAGATGGAGAAGAGTTACTTTCAAAATTTCTCCTGCTGCTCTGGTCACTCTTGTCCTGTGGTGGGGCAGTGGATGATGAATGGGTTGAAGCCCAGAGAAGAGCACCTGTTACTTAATTGCAGGCAAACCAGGTATGGAAATCAACTGATTTTTTTAACCTCTGATATGATAGAATCTCCATGTTGAATCACTCCTGAATAGTCCTTCTAAGAACTGTAAATGACTCCATGTTTAGAATTATGAAGCTTCTACCAGTCAGGCTGTTGCAATACTGAAGGGCATAAATTATCATTTATTGCCCACCTTTACAGAACTAGAATGAGTGCAGATTGCCCCTTTTAATATTAACATGGAATAATTATCAGAATAATTCGCCATTGCTGTTAAAACTAGTAAACCTATACTGATAGGGAATTATGGGAGTTTAAACAGAGCAAAATAGTGAAGACCGCAACAAGGTTTCCAGCTCCCTTAATTTGATTTTGGATTTTGCAACACTTGGTACTACATTACTAGTATTGGCTTGGGAATTTCAGCCACCGTTCAGACCAAATAAGGTTCTAGCTTGTGTGGACAAGCACAAAGTTTAAAACATGACGTTATGGCAACATAGGAGGTAACCCCAAGGACTGCTTGAAATTCCCGAAGCCAGTTGCTGCTTTGTTACCTTCCATTTTAAAGCAGTTTTAATTCTGACGCCCCCCCCCGGCCCTGACCCCATTGCTATATTGCCAAGGGAGTATTAAAGATTGAGAGATCAGAAAGAAACCAACTTCTCCCTTTTTCTTTCTTCTTTTTTAGAAATATGATTTTCAGGATTTTTATGATCTGGCTCAAAACCTCTGAATCCTACTTTACATTTTATTTAAAGCACAGCCTTTCCATAAACCTTCGCGTTCTCAGAAGCTGGTTCAGTATTGATTTAAAGCTGAAGTCAGTCTGCAGAGCTACCAAATTTTTTTCCTCCTTCAAATGATTTTTTTGTAATAATTCCACAATAACCTGCTTCCTTGAAATGTTTACGTCTTCTAAATGAATAAACCAGTTGAGTCTGATAAAGTTGAACTTCTGAACATCATCCAAGTAGACATATCTTTCCTTGTTCTTTTTATCACCTTTTTTTTTTTTGAAAGACATGAGGACAAACAAATTAAAAACCCCTAAATCATTGATCGTTTTTGCTGTTCTTTTAAAAATCATGAAATCATAGAATCATAAAATGGCCTGCGTGGGAAGGGACCTTAAAGATCATATGGTTCTGATCCTGTTGCCATGTGCAGGGACACCTTCCACTAGACCAGGTTGCTCAGAGCTCCATCCAACCTGGGTTTAAATGCTTCCAGGGATGGGGCATCCACCACTTCTCAGGGCAACCTGTTTCAGTGCCTCACCACCCTCACAGTAAAGAATTTCTTCCTAATATCTAATCTAAACCTACCCACTTCAGATTTGAAGCCATTCCCTCTTATCCTGTCACTACATGCCTTATAAAGTCTCTCTCCATCTTTCTTTACAGCTTCTTCACCAAAAGATGCACTCAACAGTGAGTTTCTAATTTTTCAAGTAGGTATCACATTGAAATTCCACTAAGGACAAGAGAAATCAGTTAAGTGAAATGGAATGGAATATTTAGCTGAAGAATCCAGTGACAGTTATCCTGTTTTTTAAGAACTGGATTTGCAGTTACCTGCAATTCAGGTTTCTATTTGATAGCTAGGTAATCTTTCAGTAAAGATGAAATAATGTTTTTGAAGTAAAGAAGATCAGAGAACAGAAAGGAAGAATATTCACTGTAGTTCTAGAGACAAAGGGGCATTTATGTGGCTTATGAAGAGAAGCAGCTGAAAATAATTGAAGAATTATGCGGTGGAATAATCTGAAGGACTTCTGCAAATGTTTCAAATTGTTGTTCTTTCATATGAGTCCTGTGGATGGAAGGTTTAGGATCAGTGCGCAGAAGCATGATAGTGCTGCATATTTGTTTGGGGTTTTTAAATTTTTTTTTTTAGTAAATGCAGTTTTCATTTGGTAACAGAGCTGGTTTTGATAGAGCCTGTCTAGAATCAGAGGTAAATTTTTAATTAAATCTTTTTAAAGTACGGTTTCAAGAGAAGTATTTAATGAGAACTATATTCTAGAATATTTTGACTGGATGAAATGAGTGCTTTTTTTGGCTATTTCTGCAAATGTCAGTATTTAGATCCCAAAGAAACCAAGTGTTGTATCTCAGTGAGCTGATCAACAGACAGCATTGGTTCTTAGTGTCAGCAGACTTTCCAGATATGTCCTGTTCCTCTGTCAGGGGTGTTATATGCTGAAGAAACCCTTTAGCTGACACTAATTCTTTCTTCTAAAGGATGTTTTCCTTTAAAGGTAGGGCTGTAGTAACTTCACTTAGTTTGGTGCAGATTTCGAAGTGGTGCGATGGCCAACATATTTCAGTGCTAAAAACCAAGAATTCGCTTGTGGATAGTTACTGCTGAACTTAAAAATTCTCTGTGTCTTTGATAATGGTCACTAATGAAAAAGGAAACTGAAAGGAGTTGGTGTTGGCTGGGGAAGCTGGGCCAGCTGTGGCTGAGCTGGCTGATCTTCATCTGTGGGCTCTGCACTCCTTGGAAAAGAGCACTCCTCCTGCCAGCATGACTTCCTTTTTAATGGCACTTGTGAGGTTTTGGTTTAGCTGTCTGTCCCATCTACAGACTAAATATTTAAATTCTCATATCAAGTTGGAATGGAGGAGAGAAAAACAGATTCAAGCAGACTTTTTGTATTCATATCAGAAGTCACTGGGTCTTTCTGTAACACTGCTCTAGGATTTCTCCGAGAGTATGTGTGTTGTAACATACATAACTAATATTGGGCTTAAAGATTTTAGTCTCATACGTAACTAAGACAACTTTCCTGTCTGAGCTAGAAAAAAGGGTAGTTTTCAGTCTCTGAAGGAACAGAAGATATGTAAAATATTCCCATGTCCAATGTAAAGTGCATGATCATATTCAGCACTTCTGAGAGCTGAAGTAAAAAAACATACTTAAACACAAGTGTATTAAACATTTATGGATTTGTAGCTTAATATTTGATTGTTTGTAAAAAAAAAATTCCAAAGTTTCCAGTGGTTTGAAGACCCATTGCCAAAAATCTATGGATTTTACTTAAAAGCACTTTTGCTTGAGTGACAGGTCTTTTTATTTATATATATATGTATGTATGCTTGACTTATGCATATTTTAATAATATATATAATATATAAAAGATTATATAATTAAAATAAAGATGAAGTGGTGGAGGTAGAATTAGAGTAACACAGTTGTAGCCACAAAGTCTGTGTAAATTATTTCTATATGCATGTAACTGATTTGATGACAAAGGAGACTTTCAGGTTTACCCCGAGCTCTCAAGTATTTTTCCCTTCATTTTTAGGTGCTCTGGATCTGTAAATTGCATTGCTTATGACTAACAAGTGTCTGTAAGGAATCTATGTATCTTTGATAAGGAAAGCTGCTTCACAGAAATGTAGTTATGATATTGGCACAGTGCTATGAGCAGTGTAGGCAAGAAAGAAATACAACCTGCTACAAAGAGGCCTCCTCCCCAGTGACATAGTTACCTGACACCATGGAATAGTTTTTCTTCTTCTAAAAGAAAAAGAAGACGAAGAGGAAGAATCAGTTTTCATTCTACTAATACAGTGGAGTGAAATGTTTTATTTCTAGATTCTCTTTTGGCAAAGGATATCGTGGCAGAATAACTGAGTGAATGAGTGTTTAAACCCCACAAAAAATACATGTCCGTAACGAAAAATTCTAACCACAGAAGTGTTCACCCGCTACATTAAGCTGAGACCGTGATTGATTCAAGGGTTAGATGACATGAAAACATGTACACCCTTTGTGTTAACCTTTTATGTCTGTGAAGGACAGATGATAAGCCCTTTACACTACTGCCAGACTGAACAGGGATTCAATCTCTCTGCTAGTTCCACTCTAATTAAATGTGGATATTATGTAAACTGCAGGCCAAACTTTTTATGAATTCAGAAAATGCTAGTTTCATTTTTCTTGTCAGGGTACAAAACTAGACCATGACAGATGAGTTCATGCATTTGCTGATCATTCATCTACAAAACACAGTAGTTTGATTCTTTTACTTACGGCTGTTTGCAGAAACAGAAGTTAATTAATTGAAGCATTGGTGCTCAGCAAATTATTTTTATTTTCCCCTTTAGCCAGATTTCATTGTATCCTAAGAAAAATATTTAATAACATGATATAAATGAAAGATCACAGACACCATTTGTTATTGAAAGGGCACATTTACTTAGACTTAATATAGGAATAATAACACTGGCTACATGTAACCATACAAATATACTGTAACTCAATCAAGAATGTAATCAACTGGTTTGGTGCTATTCATCCAGCACCTAAATAATTCAAATTAATCAAATCCCCTAGAATCAAATGGAGGAGTCACTGCTATGCAAAGCTAGTGCAAAATTCAATTTGTACTAATCTGCCTTGGAGAGTGGAAGAACAAAATATACTAGAATATTAGCATCACTTGTCTGTTTTGGAGTTCAATTCTCTTTTTTTTTTTCTCTTAATTTCTCTGTATCTTAAAGACATGGAGATGTTTAAGGTAATGTGATTTTAAATTTATAGTTTATATTCTAGAAGAGTAGAAAATTCATTACTTAAAAATATGCTACTTTTTTCACTATTCCATTAAGGGGCAACTATGTTGCAGGAATATCAGAAAAAGCAAATTGTTTATTCACAAAAATTAAAACAATAAACCTCTCTTTAGCATTGTATCAGAATGAAATCCAAAAACTAAATGAAGATAATGAACAGAACAGTTTAAAATAGCTGTTTTCTTCAGTGATCCAAGGTATAGTAGTAGAAGTTAAAATCAAGACAAATACAAGTGTTAATTTCAGGGATAAATGTGGCTTTAGATTACTTTTTTTCTCATGTTCCTTTGACATAAAATGGAATGTTATACATACAATACTTCGATAAGCAGACTGATCCTCATGTAATAATGAAGGCATGGTATCAGTTGAAAGAAGCAGAGTGATACTTTTGTACACGTTCAAATATGTATACACATTTTACATGAATGCTCAGTTCTAAGAAGATTGGCTAACAATCGTAAATTCTTTTGCTTTAATAAGTAGAGATTCTCTATGAAGAGGGTTTTTTTTTTCTTTTTAGCTTTTAGGTAAAGTCATTACATACTTTAACAGACTGAAATGTAACACATGCTATTTCTTATTCCCCTGAGAAGCAAGGGCCTGCACAGCTTAGCTTAGACACATAGGATAAAGAGGAAAAGAGAAGAGTTGTTCTTAGAATAGCAGTGGAGGCCATCGTGATCTGTTCCATATTCTCAAGGCAGGAACTGGTGTTGTTATTAATACAGACTCCTTCACTTACAGACTGAAGCTTCGGAAGGTTCAGTGGTGCAAAGTCAAGTCAGTGTAAATACTTATTGACACAGATGACCACATGGCTTGACAACTAAGAGCAAATTGAAGGACTAGAGTGGTCAGACATGGCTGGCCTGATGTAAGCAGTAGGAAATGTCTCACTCAGTGTGCTACACTGTAAGAGCTGTCTACAATTGGAAGCCCACTTTGATCACCTCTGTGAAGAAAAACTCTGTTTCTGTGTAGTCCATGATAATTCAAGGACAAAAATAAACTGAAGTCTGATGCTCAGTTGATTTCTTTGAAATGGTATGAGTGATATTCTCCACTGAATAACACTGGTTGACAAGCAAATGTGTGGTGGTGAGGGAAGGGTTTGAAGAACAGTCTTCTGCAAAGGTGGGTAACTTCTGCTTCACTTGTGAGGAGAAATGTGGAAGAGGGGAAAAAAAGGACATATGTGTATATTTATAATTGTGACATACCAGGAAAGGAATCTGGGATCAGGAGCAGATGTGCAACGAGCAGTAGAAATAAGATAAGGAATGGGTTGTGAGAAGCTATGTCAGTGAATAGAAAGAACAAGGGGGAATCAGTAGAGAAATAACCAAACTGACATAGCTGAAGTAATATTTTTTGCAACACTGTTCAAAGTGCTTGTAAGGGAGGCAAGACTGTCTTTAACAAGACAAGAAATAATAAAACTGCTTGAGAAGAATTTGGGCAGAAGCTTTAGCTGTGTAGAGAGACTAAGTAGGAAAGGCTGGATAATAGAAACATTACTTAGAGCATAAATACAGGATTTGTAGTGTGTTAATGGTGTCTTTGAAAGATTATGGCATAAAATGAAAGATTGTGATGGGAATTACGGTCACTATCTACTTCTAAAAGTTTTATAAGGGGAAGGTGTTGGTTTACCCTGAGCCACAATGACACTTTTTTTGTGTTGTAACTACAGTAGTTTTCCCACCTGCAGCCTCAGGGACATAAAACCACAAGAACATGCTTAGTCATCTAGGCTATTTGGGCTGTTAAGTTTTGCTTGAACAAGTAAGTCTGTTGATTTATTTCTCGTTTCTCTTTTGCATATTAATAGTTACCAAAGGCAATTACAAGATGTTTAAAACGAAAGATTCTCAAATACCACGGTGTCACAAGAGAATGGAACCAGAGTCTGAGAGAATTGATTTTTTTTTTTTTTGTTCTAAAAATACACAAGCCAAACTGCCAGCTGCTATATATATCAGCTTAGGCCCCTGGCAGCAGTTTTGCACCAAAAGAAGTCTGGCTCTTCTTCCCTGAATTTTGCTTTATTCCATTCCATTTTCATTCAAGTGTGTGCTTCTGAGAGGATAAGCACTGAGCTGTAGTTCTTAAAGGCTGCAATCTCTTAAAATATAAAATAAATAAGTGGCTTTGGGATAAACATTTTCTTTCTGCCAGTGGCATAGTGCTTGGGCTTGAAATGCTATCATCCAAGGAAGTTTTATCTTGAAAAACTTTTCATGCTGTCTGGCTCTGAACATTAACCCAGGTAAGATTCTAAAAGTACTGAATTATCTGGAAAACAAGAAAACTGAAAAGTAGCAAGGATTCAAACTTTTCCCTAAACGTTTTTTTGAGCCAAGGCCTTTCATATCTGTCATTAGAATGGACTAATCTGAGATATTCCTGCAGCTGAGACCTGTCTGTGTGATCTGTCGAGTTTCATTTGTAACATTACAAATGTGTACAAGCAAAAATAATTTGGGATTTGCTGCATTATCATTAGAATTCTCATTATGGTAACAGAAGTGACCACTGTAGTCAATATTGCAAAACTGTTTCTACTCTAACATTTCAAATTCACTTGCTCAGAAGTGGGAAAATTTACTCCTTTTATGCTAAAATTTTCATGCTTTAGCATTTTTTACTGTGCTTTGTGGTGGGTTGATCCTGGCTAGTTGCTGGATGTTCACTAGTTGCTTTATCGCTCTCCTCCTCAGCAGGGCAGGGGAGACAAAATATAACAAAAGGCTCATGGCTTGAGATAAGGACAAGGAAAGATCACTCACCAATTACTGTCACAGGCAAAACAGACTTAACATGGGGAAAGTAGTTCAATTTATTACAATCAAATCAGCACAGGACAGTGGGAAATAAAACCCAAATGTTAAACCACCTTTCACCTACCCCTCCCTTCTTCCTGTGCTCATCTTCACTCCGTTTCTCTACCTCCTCCCCCTATCCACACAGAAAGACAGGACATAAGGAGTGTGGTTGGTTCATCACACATTGTCTCTGCCACTCTTTCCTCCGCAGGGCAGGACTCCTCACACTCTTCCTCTCCTCCAGCATGGGGTCCCTCCCACAGGACACAGTTTTCCATGAAGTTCTCCGATATAAGTCCTTCCCATGGTCTGCAGATCTTCACTAAACTGCTCCAATGTGAGGGTCTTTCACAGGATGCAGTCCTTAAGGAACAGGCTGCTCCAGTGTGTGTCCCCCTGGGGTCATAAGTCCTGACAACAAACCTGCTCCAGCGTGGGCTCCTCTCTCCACAGGTCCTGCCAGGAGCCTGCTCCAGCATGGACTTCCCTTGCCGTCACAGCCTCCTTCGGGCACCCACCTGGTCCACGGGGGTCCTCCAGGGGCTGCAGGTGGATCTTGGCTCCACCATGGACTTCCATGTATTGCAGGTGTTCATCTGCCTCATCATCATCTTCATTCCAGGTTGCAGGGAAACCTCTGCTCTGGTGCCTGGAGCACCTCCTCCACCTCCTTCTGCACTGAACTTGGTGTCTGCAGAGTTGTTTCTCTCACATATTCTCACTCTTCACACTTCTACTGCTAATACACAACATTTTCCCCTTATGAAATACTTTATCCCAGAGGCACTACCACTGTTGCTGATGGACTTGGCCAGTGATGGGTCCATTTTGGAGCCATCTGGCATACACTCTGTTGGACACAAGGGAAACTTCTAGGAGATTTTCACAGAAGCCACCCCTGTAGCACCCCAGCTACCAAAACCTTGGGTTGCACACCCAATCCATAACTTGAATTTGTGAGACTTACATCTCCAGCACAATAGCTATTAATCAATAAAATAGCTAATTAATCAACTCCATAACTACAAATTTTGAAAATCCTTTGAAGACCTTTCAGGTCACATTGCTGGGCTCTGTGACAGGTTTGTAAGAGCACGTGTCTTTTGAGGTGAATCTTCTCTGGGATACAACCATAGGCTGAAAAATCTTTCTATACATAAGTTTTCCTGTGAGGGGAATAAATCTTCTGTCCTATTACCATATTTTTATGTATATGTTATATATGTAATCTGACCCACTCTCATTATTATGTACTATTTCCTCTTGAAGTATCCTCAGATATCCTGCACCCAAAATATTCTTCATTAATTCAGAGGAACAGACACAGGACAGATGAAGCCATGGCCAGGACTGTAGTTTAGGAAAGTTTACTTGGACAGAGGAAGTTAGCCGTAGGAAAGCAGAGACGGGGTGTTCCTGGAAAACAGGATTCTTGCGGTCACTTTTGTATTTTGAAAGTGGAAATACAGTAGAAACAGAAATACATTATATTACTGTTGAATCAGATTGGTTTTAATACAGAAGATCTGTAGGCACCTCATGTGCAAATGAAGGGGAAAGGACAGTTTTTAGGCAAGCACACTGGTGTCTTAAAATTAGCTTGATCTCTTTATATTTGTGGTGGGTTTTTTTTATTTTCACTAGTTTATTAGTGGACAGGTTGGATTGATGGGCCAAGTCCAATTGTATGAGGTTCAACGACACAAATTTCTGGGTCCTGCACTTGGGTCACAGCAGCCCCACACAGTATTACAGGATTGGGGCAGAGTGGCTGGAAAGCTGCTGAGTGGAAAAGGACCTGGGAGTGCTGGTTGACAGTGGCTGCACATGAGCCAGCAGAGTGCCCAGGTGGCCAAGAAGGCATTTCTGATACTGGGCACCCTGGCCAGTGCCAGAAATAGTGTAACCAGTAGTACTAGGGCAGTGATTGTACCCCTGTACTTGGCACTGGTGAGACTACACCTCTAGTCCTGTGTTCAGTTCTGGGCCCCTCACTACAAGAGAGACATTTAGTAACCATTTAGTTACACCGGAATTCAGACACTTGATCATTTAAATCACATCAGAAATTTGCATTGAATGTTCAAACTTGATAAAACATATAAAAAATGACAAAAAATAAAAAACAAGGCCTAATGTGGACTCTGGCAAGCACAATTTACTTCTAGTACTGCCAGTGAAATAACTTCTGTCAAAGGAGAAAGGATAAAAACAAACCGAATCTATGTTATTTTGAACTTTTAGGTATTTCTCACAATTTAATCTCCTTAAAATGATAAGGAAGCATTTTATTTCAGTGGTTTCGCTCATGTAAAATAATAGTTCAAAATAAGTGTCTAAATTATGCAATTAAACAGAAGAAGATTGTAATTTAAATTCTCGTTGACTGCTACAAAGTTATTTAATAGGCATAACCAGAGTTCAACTGTGTGTAATGTGTAGTTGTTGCATGATATAAGACCCTGTGGGGGGACCCACCAAGTATTTTGCTTTGATAGCAACCAAGAAAGTTCAAATTCTCACTCATATTATATGAGCACTTGAAGCCGTTTTAAGGTTTTAAAAATTATTGAGGGCATCTTGTCATGTATCTTTTTATCATGTATTATATAAAAATCTGTAGTCCTTTTATATCACTGTAATACCTGAGCACCTTCCAGAACTGCACTGATGATTTGTTGAACATCTGCTGTGTGTAGTTCTCACTGCTATTCCTGCTGTTCAGCTGGAAAGTAAATAATAAGTCTTACCTTTTTGTCCTCTCCAGATTCTTATAACATTACAATCACTATGGTAGCTGAAAGCTTTAGAGACTGGAGTTAAAGGATAGTGGCTTGGTATTTTAGCCTAATAGCATTTTATCTTTTGTGCTTTTCCCGTGGTGCAAGCCCTACTAACAAGGCAGCTGTGTGCTGGCCCAGGGTGTGCCCAGCCATTCGGCACTGCATGCTGCCTTCACTGTGTGGAGCTGTGGTGTCATTAGGAGCTATGACTCTGTGTTTGATCCGATCTTCAGGCTGGCAGTGAGCATCAAGCTGAGCTGTATATTGAGGAGATGGTTGCTTTGAGTAGTTTGAGGCAGTTTTTAATGTTGCATCTTATCTGTAGATGTAAAAAACGTGTTCCAATACGATGTTTGTTTGATTCCAATTTAGGATATGCAATGTTGGAATCTGAAGAGCTTTTAATGAAGGAGGTTAAATTTTCTGTGTAAGAGATGGAATGTAACATTGCCACAGGGTGTGGTTTAACAGCCTTGTTTCTAAGAAGCTTTGGAATATTACAGTTTTTGAATCTATCCACTGTTTTCCACTTTGGGGAAAGGGACATAGGACTTTGGTTAATTTCATCAACTACCTGATCAACAAGATGGAGGTAATATATTTTCTTTGCATTTCTTGATCTTTATTAGTGAGGTGGTAGATTGATTCCTGTTATGAACTAGATGGCTTTAAAGACAGCTCTCATTTATAGCCATAATATCAAACCCTAAAGGATCTTCGACAGGTGGAATTTCCACCTGTGCCAGTCAATGTTACAAACTGTTTAAAGGACAGTAAAGCCACACCTGTCCAGCTGTTCCCACTCAGAGCCGGGTATGGAATCTCTGGTGTTGGGGAAGTCCTTATTGTCTAAATAGAAGAGCTCTAAGAGGAAGACTGTAAAGGATAGCCTGGATCCCAGGACCTAGTTTTTTCATGCATAGTCAAAGAGACGGAGGTAAATTAGGTCTCCAAAAAAACTGAATGGATGAAAGCTTAGGAAATTCCTAGGTTTTCCCTCAGAATATTATGTTCAAGGTATTAGCTTTTTCTACTGACTATGAATATCCTTTGTAGAGGAGATTTGAATTAGTCCCCATATAATCCAAGTGATAGGTGCAATTTTTGCTATTTGAGCTACTCTTTGGGAATGTAATTACAGGCTAGGCTTTATTTGATCCATGTGATAAAAAGAAAGAAACCATTTGAGTTGGGTTTGTTTGTTTGATTCTTTGTGTGGCCATGACATTTGCATGAAGAGTACTGAACTGCTATTTCTTATATTTCTACCACATATAGAAGACACTTTTGAAACTTACCCAGAAGATTGTGTGAAGAATTCTCAGGCATATTTGTGAATGAATGTTTCAGAGGAAAACTCAAAATTTTCTCTTTCCAGTCCTGGCCTTTCAAAACTGCTTCCTTTATTGCATATCATATAAAAAGTAACTTAAACCTGAGCAAATTTTCAGTAGGATTAATTTGTTTGATGGGTTCTATGAATGATTTTATCTGATGGGATATAAATCATATTTATCTAGAAGACAGGTGATGATCATAATAGGATCACAGAATAATTCAGGTGTCGAGGTACCTCAGGAGACTTTTAGTCCAACCTGCTGCTCAAAGCAGAGCCAGCTATATTGTCGGATCAGATTATTGACTTAGCTTAAATACCTGAATAAAAACAACTTGGATAGGTTTAAATATTATAATTTTTTAAACTTTTTAGAAATGTTGGATTTACTGCAAAGGGAGGAATATTCAAAAAGATGTCATGGGCATCTGTGACCTAACTTTTTAATGAACGTTTGTGTGTCTGACATTTATTCAGCTCTGGGAATGAAGTGAATATTTTAGTAATTAATCCCTGATGCATTGGAAATAATGTAACACTTAATATTGGCAGAGTTTTGACATCTGAAAGAAAATCATTACTCTGAAATGGTCAGTGTAGAAGAAGAAGGTTCTGTTAGAAAGGGTATATATGATGCTGATAAAAATTCTAGTGACAAAGTTAATGTCATATGTACATTATTAAATTAGAAAAAAAGCATTGCAAAGTTGAAGTCTGGTTTGTTGGAAGTTTTAAAATTATTTCAGAGTCATTCTGGCTTCAAAGTATCCTACAGTGTTTTTGCTTTCTGAAATATTTTTGCCCTCCATACTGCTGTGTGAAAAATCTCCTGCCTCAGAACACTGAGGTTAGCACCTGACTGGCAGTGAACAGCACTTCTACAGCATATGAGTTAAAGAAAACAGGGAGCAATTCAAACTGTTAACTATCTGGGTGTGCTGGACACAGCATCCTTAGACAGCTAATGGAGAGAGGTGAGATGCCACATAAGTTCACTGAAATTAAGTGGTTTTTCTACAAAAGATGTTGTAAACTCAGTTCCAATTTTTTTTCTTTCATTTTTTCCCCTAGCGCAAGTCACTGTCCAGCAGTCCTGATGGTAGGAATTTTAAATTGCTATTGTGCTCTTCAAGTCACCCTTCAACAACGTGATGGCAAAATTACAAGTGAGTTTCTGTGCCAGATGGGACCTAACTGAACATATAATTGAAACAGTGAGACCACCTGGATACACAAGGCTGTTGATTATAAAAAAGGCATACTCCTAATAGTGACTTGTAGAAACAGACCAAAAAGCTTTTACAGGCAGCATGGTGAGTGTTAAGGAGAGTTCTGTTCCTTTTGAGCCTGTGTAAATTCCAGTTGTGGCTGTAGATTAATGCTTCCTCTGGAAAGATGATTCAGTGGGTTCCTGGCATAGCTTCTGGTTCTCCCTTTGTCCAAACACCACCCAGCCATGACATAGCTTCCATTTTCTATTGTGACTTGAAGAAGTTATGCATAATCCACCTCTCATTAATAATCCAGTCCTCTGAGGAACCATTTCCTATTCATTTTATATTTTACAGGGCTCTAAAAGTTGATGTAAAGGAAATACATTTTGAACACCTATGTAGGTATTATGTTTTTTTTTTTTTTTTTTTTGGAGTAGATAAATTGGGCCCTTAAGGCTTATTGTGATTAAAAGCTTCACTGCTTATGGTAAAATTCTGGAGCTACACATATTGCTGTTATTAGCATATAAATGCTCTTATCTGCCAGAGTTGGACATAATCATGAAATATGCCATCATTCTAGGATGAAGTTGGGAGCTGCCTGGGGTCCCATAACATTATGAGAATGAAGTAGCAATACTATTGTCATGGTTGAAGAAGCACATTCATTACCACTCCCTCTCTTTTGAAACTGGTAATTTTACAGCAAAAATGGCTTACTTGCTAGGTAAAATTTCTGAGACTTATTTTAATGAAAAAGGTGACTGCTTTTCCCCATAGAACAGTAACTTTCATCCTGACTTTTTCTCAGTTTTCTTTTTTAATAACAAAAAAAGCTGTTTTAACTTAATTAATGCAGATTCTTTGCATGCACGTGGAAAACAAATAGTTTAATAATAAGTTGTCAGGGATTTAATCTAATTGTAAATATAAAACAAGTATCTCTGGAAAACTTTAAGAGATTTATCCCATATTTTAGCTGTGTGGCTAGTGTTTCTCTGGAGCTTTTTAGGATCCACTTTCTTCTTATTTGCTCCTTTGTGTGGTTTTGACTGCTGTTTCACAAGGACCTCTGGCTGAGATCATCTACAGGGTTTTGCAGGAAGGCAGGGACTGACATACTCTTTCAGCCTGCTTCTTTCTTTATGAATATGTGGAACATAGCTGAGAACACCCTTGATCAGTTCTTCTATGGACTGAGAGAAAAGCAAAATAGAACAAGAATCCTTCCACACAGCTTTATTTTCTGGAATCCCTGGGTGGGTTTACATTCTTCTCATAGTATTGCAATAGTCAGCCCTTATTTTGAGATCTAAACTCAACTAATGTGTATAAAAAGTTAAATGAAAAAAGTCTGTATCAAATAAACTAAACTGTTATTTAAACTGCATGTTTCTTTCATTTTATTATGGTTAGAATAAAACCTTTTACTGTGTATATTTTTGTTTTCACCAGAGGCTATTTTTGCAGGACATATGGTCTGTGTGAAATTTCAATAGAAATCTTACGAGAGAGTCTGATCATGTGAGGTTTCCAGCTCAGTTTGCAGATAAACTGATAACTGGCAGATAACTGGCTATAAAACACATAAGCATCCAACCTTTGAATCCTTATCTAAGATGAGCCTTTTGAGGTTCTGTCCTCACCATTTTTCTAAAGGATACAGATAGAATCAGTACCATCAGTTGCCAGTCCCAGATCAGTCAATGTCAAGCCTGGATTTATTTTCATCAGGTAAAGGAGGATCTCTTGATAGTATGCATCCTGTTCACTGGTTTTGACCCATACTGCTGAGATTGAATCCATATGTTTATTACTTCCACAAGAAATCTAAGGTGAGTAATTTATGAGCTCTGGCTATATTATAGGAACATTTCCGTAAGAAAATACAGTATTCTAAAAAAAAAAAATTGTTCACTTATCTTCATGATCATAAATTATTTCATACCTAATTACAAACATAGTATGAATAATTGTCGTCATTGAGAGCTGTTTGACACTGAGAATATACTGCTTATTTTATAAACTTTTTAATGCACAGCCCATAAATATGTCACATCTAAGGAGTACTGCATCTTAAAGTATATTAAATGCAGTCTTGTGTAACCAAACATAATAGGATTTTTAAAAGAATTATAATTGAAGAATTCTACAAACAACTTCTGAAACTTTCTACATGTGTGAAGCTTCTTTAAATAGACCAATTCAAATTACACATCCAAAAAGAAACTTTGTATTTGACAGTATTGAAACACATCACTATGATTCTTGTTTCATGTATATTCAGAAGCAATAAAAGAGTTCCAGGGAAAATGGGTTTAATTAATTCCTTTAAAAAGCACCTGTTAATGGGTTTTAGAGCAATACCAAAGTCAAAGAAATATGAGCAATGAGAATGCATATGCTTTGTTTCAGTGAAGGTCATGCTGACACCTTTATAGCTGCTTCGGGTCTGAACTTGATAGGCATTGTATTACATTTCAGTAGGCTTAATCTTTTAAAAACCATTTTCTTCTTTTATATTGAAAATCGTCTAATTCAAAACTTCATCTGGAGCTGATATGCGTTTGTTAATAATACCTCTTTTTGAGGAGATAGAATTTCATATAAAAGATATGGGTGACCTAAGCCATGTAGGACACTTTCAACATACTAATCCAAACAGCTGGAGAACTGTGGAGGGGGTAACAGGATCTAAAGAGAGATAATAAAACCAAGAAATGCTAAATTTACTAGGCTTAAAAAAAAATCCAGTACTTCAAGTTGCAGCATTTCAGCAATTACTTATGGCTCATTTCTAACCTAAATTTGCCAAACTTCACTGTCCGTCTGCCCCCAGTTATAAAACAGGAGTTCTGGTGTCAGAATCCCTGTTTTGCTCTTTCACACGCATGCAAAACTCTGTGAAAAAACTCGCAACTGGCATTAGGTTTTCTTTCTGGTCTTGAATCAGACCTGAAACAGAAGTGTTCAGTTATGAAATCTGATAAGTTGAAAGATGACACATAGGCAAAATATTGTGCTTACCCAGACTAAAATGATTCCACAAGAAATAGTAAATTAATATGTTAAAATAATCCATTTATATGGATTTTTTCTGAACAATTACGTAACCAGATTTGGATTACATCTAAGAGACAAATAGAAAATTTCAGTTTCATCAAAAATTTATTTGCAAATTTCAATTACGTTTGATTAACAGTTTGGAGGAAAAAAATGAAATTCCTGAAAACACTGAAACATTTCATCTTCTCATACTTGAAGGGATATTTTTCTTTGGAAATGCAAGCCTGCTTCTTTTCTGACAGTTTTCTACCACAAAATTCCTTAACTTTTCATTTTGCAGTTGAAACAACATTTCATTTAAAAATGTGATATGATCAAAAAAGAAGGTAAAATAAAATATTGAGTGAAATAACTCAATGAGTTTAACAGATACAACAAAATGGTGGAGTTAAACAGCTGTTACATAGATTTATTTTTTTCTGTGGTTGTTTTTATTTTTTCCAGTATTGTTCAAAAAACTTAAATTCTGTTTAAATTGCCTTGATGGAAAATGTTGGAGAGGTTGTTCTAAAAGAAAGAAAAATAAAAATCAAACCACATTAATCACTGTATGCCACCTCTGCAGTGACTGTGCTGTAACTCTCTGTCTCCTTTTTGTTTTATTGCATGAAAATTTAGGGCCTCCATCCATTAAACGTCTTAAACCTGTATGAGGCTTAGCAAGGTACTTGCTTTAAGAAAATGCTGAAGTCCGATGTGCTGTAACCTTATTCTGCACTCAGAACTGTAGGCTTCATTATGAAGACTTTCAGAGGCAGGGAAGTAAATTATATTGGTCAACTCAAATGTAGGCTACTTAAGAGTTGATTTTGTCCGATGTGTAGAGCAGTTGGTAGCTCCTGTGAACTATGAGCTATGTTTCTAAAAATACTGTCAGTAGCTAAAGCTGAAGCGGCCTTGTTTAAAAAACAAAATAAACCAAACCAAATCAAAGAAAAATCTAACTTAGGTTTTCTTTTGTGCTTTTGCAACACATTAGGCATTAAAAGAAAGATTAATTTTATGATTAAATGCAATATATAACATACTGAAGGAAATCCATATATGTGCACCTTCCTTCTGAGCCCTGCAATTCTGCCATTGTAATAAGTGTTAATGGATTATGGCAAAACAGGTGTGGTGGTTGCTTAACCAACAGTGTTTCTGTTTTCCCACCAAAATACCAAACCCAGAGAGGCAAAACTTTGTCTGTTTGCACCTCACTTTCTAGCCTGTGAGACTTCTCGGTTAGATACATCAAAAATGAGTCCAGTGGTAACGCACAGCTGGACTTGGCTGCTGTGACAAGAGACAGTTCTGATGTCGAATTCTTTATGCCTGACTGAAGCTGAAAGAGAAGGGTGCTAGATAATTGGCGCCAGATGGCTTTCTGCCTGTTTCAAGCAAGAGCTCAGATGTTAGACCATACTTTAAAATTATACTTTTGGTTATGCTCAGTTTTGGATCCATATGGCAGTGTTCTTTAATGCATCTCAATCGTTATATTTTTTTATTTCCATTAAAACCTGTTTCACTTTAGTTGCGAAAGGGTCATGTCTAGTAGGGTGTTATAGCATTCAAATTCCATTGCTGTCATGGGGTGTTTTAAATTACTTCTCATTTCATAACTTCTTCAATCATGTATCTGCAAAACAATGTCCCTTTTAAAATGTTTGAACTGGAAAGATCAGAGATACAGACTTCCTCTTCACAACATGATTTAAGCAGTGTGATCTATCAGCTCCGCTGGATTCAATTGACTTAGGTGGTGGTCTACCTGGAAATGATTAGCAAATTGGTTATGGTAATTGGAGATAAAGAGGCAAACATGCAACTTCCCCCTGTGTTTCAGAAGGGCTGTGGAATACAGCCAGGCAGTTGTCTGAGTTGTTTATCTGTCTGCCTGCCTCCCTTGAAATATTAAGTCATAGAAGCAACAAGAATTAGAAATAAACTCTTTCTAGATTATATTCAGAATTTTTCATTGTCCTTTTTTTATTTAAATAAAAGATACTATATCCATAAACACTATGTTCTCCCAAACACTAATTCTCTCATAAGGTCACTATGTATCTCACATACCTGTATTGAAAAGGTTCGAAGTAGTAATCTTGCCCTGATATTTCTTATGTAAGTATCCAGCATTGGAGATGTAAAGGCAAGATAAACCATATGTTATAGGTCATACTATGAACAAATTAAACATATGCATCTATGACAGCATGTTCTACTGGCAGATAAGGTAAGCAATGTTTGTTAGGAAGATAAAATTAACTTCAATTTATTCATAAATGAGTCTATAAACTAGAAATGCTATATACTGTACTTTCTCACATATGTTTTAGGTTATCTCAGGCAGCAATTTAAACAATTCAGGGTTTAACAGAAAGGAAAATCAAAAGATATTGTTTGATTTCTTCTTGTATGCCAACACAGAAACATCTCTGCATCATCATGCTGGTTTTTGAATATAAAGTGCCACTGTTCGTAATGCACTTAAAAGAAAATTAAAACCTATTAGGTTGTACAATTTGTACCAATTTGTGCCAATTTCTCAATACAAAACTGTAACACACTATTATATTTCTCTATAAACAGGAAAAATACTTTTTCATGTACTAGCTGTTCTAGAACTGCTATGTATTTTAGCAAGAGGTAGTAAGTCTTTGTTTTAATGAAAAGATATGTGTATCCTGGTAAAATTTGCCTGCAAAGTAACTGCATATCCTGCAAAGGATCCTGCATAGTTTCTTACTGTTCCAAATAGGAAAATGGAAGAAGAACCACCTGTGCTGAAGGAAATGCAAATGGAAAGCACCTTTTGCAAAGACAAGAATTTCAGCAACATCCATATAGAATCTACCTCATAGTCTTTGGGAATTTTCATGTTTACAACTGGAACTAAATCTACTAGAAGGAATGTGGGCTTAAATATGTTTGGGCAAAACACACCTTGTAAATGGCTAAGTTTTCCAAAGTCATCTATGTGTGATGTATTCCCTGTAGAAGTGAAAGTGTCAGTGACTTCTTAATGACTGATTTAAATGGAATTAATTTTAAAGTTGGAGGTGCAGTGAGAGGAAGAAGCAGGAGCAAAGAGTGTAACAGATGTTGGAAGGCAATATAAGTGACTGTATGGCTAAAGGAGCTGTAGGGTACTGATTACTTCTTTGCTTTGAAAATCTTATGACCACTATTAAGATACGAAAGTGCTTTATTTCGTTTAGGAGAATAGGAGCTAGGGAAACAGTACTCCATGAATCATAAATGTAAATTAAAGTGTTTTGCAACATATTTGAATCCCTGGATATGGGAAGTCTTTCCACACTGCCCTTACTGGTTTTGTGTTATCGTTTAAAACCACCACATGCTGAGATCCAAATAACTCATTAAGAAAACTTGATAAGACAAAGTACTTATTGATCCTTCAATAAGTTTAGTTAGTGACTAATAGTGTTGATTAAAGCTGATTCACTTTCTTTGGGCTGAAGCAGAAATGCCTTTAAGAGGCTGATTAGAAGCATTTGGATTTCATCTCTAGGGGAAACTACTGCTGAAGATTAAAAAATCTAAGGGACAGACACATGGCATTTGTGTTTCTTTATGGAATAAGCAAAATCAAACGTGTATAACAGACGGTATATGTAAAAGTTAAGCACTGCAGCACCTAACTTCTGAGCATCTGGCTCCCCAAGAAGCAAGAATGCCAAGTTACACTTTTCTGCACTGCTAAGTGTCACTAGAAAAAGGATTTAAATTAGTCTGTGAAGAGCACATAGATCTGTTCAGCTGGGAAATGGTGAGGACAGGCAGCCTTGTCCCATATATTCTGCTTTTCTGGAATAGAGAAATCTCATTTACAGCTGCCAAAGATTCCACTAGTACCAAATCCTTCCTTGAAACTAAATGGATACAATGGGTTTTGACATACTTGTTTTTTTTTTTAAATTTCCTCTGTAAGAATTGAGCTTGTCTTCTATATCCTGCTGAAATAGTGATGCTAGTGAAAAGCAGAGACTCACATGTTGTCCAAACCTCATATTGGAAGGGTCTTCTCATGAAAGCCATTCCACCATCTTTTAAAGTGAATGATATTGCAGCTACCCAACACCCTTACTGATCAATAGCTGATCAGCTGCTCTGTGCACTTTCTTATGATGTTTTCTTTCTGTTGTCAAACATAAACGATGCACTAACCAAGGAGAAATGTTCTCTGTCACAGTTCTTTTAATCTTTCAGTACCTTTCCAAATGCAGGGGATGGTTTTGTTTCTTTGGTTTCTCGCAAACAGTTTTTTTAGACCCTTTCAGCAGTACACAGAAGATGTCTCTAACCCTGGCTCTGAAACTGTTACATCATTTTGTTACTATCAATTTCCCTGGACTCTGGATCCCACGAAACACAGCACTCTCTTTTTTGAAGTGTATTTCTAGTTGTGCAGAACTGTGTTATGTTTATGCATTCTGAGAAAATGCCACAGTGCTCAGATAGGGTGCTCTGAAGAGCTGCCACAGACAGCAGCATCAGCAGACAATGCTGCCATGCCCATCTGTGGGAGACCGTGGAGAAAGACTGGCTCGTTCAGACTCACAGGCTGATAAAGGAGGGATTTCCAAAGTTGTTCTATTCCTTGTGTGAGGAATGAGTATGAGGTAACAGGTTGGGTCCAAGATACGTACTTCTAAATCAAAGTGAAACATTATACTGGAATTCCCTTAGGTAGCTTTCACTGAGCTATTATGTTGACAGTGTAAAATAGTGTGTTGCTGTGTTATTTCTGGAAAGGCACTGTGCCGAAACTTCCACTTGTTTATAGGGCTAATAATGACAGGAGCAGCGTATCAGTAATGTGTGTTTCCAGTTCCAGAGATAGCTTGGTCAGCACCTGGGAAGGAGTAAAGCCAGGAATGGTAACTACAGGACGTGCAGTTTGAGAAACACTGGCTGAGAGGGTTTTTTTTACTAAGAAAGCCTAATAGAAATAGATCAATTCCACACTACGAAAAATGTTAAAGTGATTTCACTGAAAGAAGACCACATACTATTTTGGATTCCTTTAGTTCATTCATAATCCAATACCAGCTGAGCAGTGAATGAGCACAAATGGTCCATTGAATGCACCATAACATTCTGCAGCAAAATACCAGGTATGTGTTAGATGGTATTTAACCTATGTACGCATGCAAGTTCACATAATTCATATGACTCTTTTTTTTTTTTCCCCTCTCTCTGTATCTTTTATATAACAAATAGCTTGGACTTAGTCTGGATAAACGTCAGATATAATTTAATCCTGCATTAAATCTGCCCATCAGCTGAGTCTTTGCTTTGTATTACTGTGGAAGGCAAAGAGATGAGATGGACTTGCAAGGTCTTGTTTAATCTAGCTCCCTAATAAATCAGTGCTAAAGTCTAGTGTGTATCAATGGATATTAGAGAGCTCTAATTTATTTCTGATATACAGAATATATATCAGAATGTCTTTATTTTTCTAACATTTTAAAACAAAACCAAGAAACCTTGAAGAAATGAAAGTGTTCAGCAAAAAAAAAAAAAAAAAAGAAGAAAAAAAGAGACAAAAACGGTAGAAAAAAGAAAATGTTTTTAGTAGAATAGTTCAAACACATTCAAAAATATTTCAAACACAGCCACCTGAGTGTCCCTACAGAATTCTGGAGAAAAGAGAAAAGCAAAACAGGAAAATCAACACTTCAGGCTTTAACTAAGAGAAACATCTAAGGTCTAATTCTGCGCCTGTTGAAACAGTCAATTATGCTGTTATTGTATAGGCAGAGGTTGTAGGGATTTTGTCATGACTGACTTGGGTGCAGTAATTAGGTGTTAATGATACAGTGCCAGCAACACACTGCTCACTGCCATTTGAGTATGGCAAAGCCTTTATATCAACAAATTCAATAATTAACTAGTATGGAAAATATCATTATGAGATGCAGCACACGGTTTTTTTAGTGCATAGGTCAAAGTTTCTTTTAAATATACAGAAACACAAAGTGATGAGAAGAATATTGCCATCTCATGCCATACAGCTTTGGAAAATGCCATGTTCTGTGAACAGGGAAAATGCAGTTCAGGCCCTTACTAGTTGGGAAAAGTCACAGTGCATGCTTTGAACAGAAATCAAGGGCTGGTCTATTAAGATCACATTAAATGGCTCACAAACTCCCCATTTTCACAAAAATTGACAAAGCTTGCCAGTTGATTTATTATTCAGAGTTCTACTTCTTCGAGAAGATTGCAAATAGTTTCTGGCCCAATCATTTTCTCTGGGTTCCTGAGGAAGAGATAGCACAATAGAATTCAAGAAGATTAAGGGATGAGGTGGAAAAGGAAAGCTGAGCTGTGTTTCTGCATGTTACCTTGCATAAAACAGCAACAGAGAGATAAGAGCCAAGAAGTGTGAAAATATCTGCACAAAGCCTCTTGTAATGGAAGCTTGGAGCTCTGTCAAAACTTGCTTTTCAGGATGAATGATTCAGATTCTCCATTGCTTAGCTTTGAGAGGTTAATCCTTTCTTAAGGAATTCTCCCACTTATATTTATTTAGAGAGTATGGTCACTACATATTGAAAAAAACCTTGAAATCCTCTTCAGATTAGACTATTTATTTACTATCTCTGGCATTCTTAGGACTAATACTTTTATCTGTATTAACTCTCTGGTGTTAATGTAGCTCTTTACTGGAAAATTTAATAAATGTGCAGGAAGATGATCAACCTGCCATGAGGTACAGACCTGGGTATCAGGACCATTTGCTTCTCTGTTCGGCTCCCTCTATACTTACTCTGTGATTTTGTCATGTTAGTTATATGTACCTCTGTTTACCCATGTGCAAAATGGGCACAATATATTTCAGGGGTTTGGCGAGACTAAATTATGCTGAACACACCTTTCAGATGAAAGGCCGTCGAAATAACTGTAACCATTTATATCAAGCAGCTTTTATTGGCTCTGATGTGATTGCTTGGTTTCATAACTGTCCCTACAGAAAATATGAAGCATCATTGCGCTGAGACTCTGTTGTATTGTCATGACTGCTTTATAGTATGGTTTACAAAAAAAAAAAAGTCTATAATTGATAAGTACTACATCCAGAATATATTAATTTTTCCCTCAGAGTGTCACAACTGCAGGATGAAGAGTTTTTAAAGCATTAAACTGTTTATAAGTTTACCAAACCTCTGAAAAACTCTCAGCAAATCTCTCCTTTTCTAACTGCAGTGATGCCTATCACATTTGATTCCAAGATCTGTAGTTTCTTTGTAGTTTGAATTATGGGTGCATTTCATCCCTAGCAAGTAAATGTTGAGATCTAGAAGGAAGAGCGTGGACTGCAGGAGAGAGGTGCCCAGGGGAGGCCCTGACCGGAGAGGCACTTAGTTGGGAAGCTTGCAACACCTTTAGAAAATGATCCTTCTCTTAGGCAGCCTAGGGCATCTATCCTGAATATAACTCAGCTTTTACTGCAGGACAACATCCAGTTTGCATTGCAGGTGTCGGTGACCAGGAGACATGATGATGGAAAGCTGATCTCTTATTACCACTGTTCCGTTACTCACAGGCAGAGAAATGTCCCTCAATAAGACTTCTATTTGATTTTTAGATCTTGTTAGGATCATAACCCGTGAGGGCTTAAACATTTCTGGCTTCTGTTTTGTTTGTAATCGTGTGCTAGTGTTTTGTTATGAGTAAGCAGACATAAAAAGATGTGAAACTGAAAAGAGGCATTCCATACTGATATTTTATTTAGACCTAACTAAAGACTGTTGCAAACTACTTTATTTGTAATTGTAAATTACTCCTTTACAGAACTCACAACTTCAGCTAATACTCTTTTCTCTGATCTCTTTTCTGTGGTGTAACAGCCTTTCTAATAAAGCTAATGGCAAAATTTCCATCAGCTTCATTGGTGTAGGGGAAAACTTTGTTTTTATTTGCACTGATATTAGAAAGAATAATAGGAAGTTTACCTGAAGTCCTGAGGAAGATCAGGCCTTGACAATGTTTGGAGCACAAAAGTTTTATTCTAACAATTCCTGTACTTTTTCAAAAGGTGCCTCACACCTTGCAGGAGTGCATGTTAAAGAAGGACCTTTGTTTTTATTCTTGGCAGAAGTAATAGAAACAGCCAAGGCAATTTTCAGTTTTAAACAAGCACAGCTTCTAAGAGGGGGAACCAAGGGAACCTTAACATGCCACTCAGAGAAAGGAACTATTTTTCCCAGTGCATAAACTAGCATTGCAGTTCTGCAAAGAGCAGTCAATTTGCAGGAGAATACTTGAATAACTAGCGCATAGCATGCTATTCTTTTAGCTCAGCGAAGAGTTTAAGAGATATGCTGGACATCTTAATAAGACTCAGTTCAGTGATGGAAAGCATTTTCTCAAAGGTTCATCAGTTCCAGTCCACTTCAATAGAAGCAAAACTAGATATAGGCTGACGACTTAGCATAAGGAAAGTAACAGGTCAATAACTTAAAAAGGGAGAATATTTTTACATGAGCATATGAAGTGCGTGTTTTATACTGTTATTTTATATTGTCTTATATATGGAATTCTGATGAAGAGCAGGGTGCCTGCTCTTCAGGGTGCTTCAGGCCAAGGTCAGACACAGAAAGTCTCTGTTCCACCCAGGCACTTGCTCTCTCATTAGATTCCTATTAATTCTTGACCTGTCTGAGTAAACATACAACTATCAGATATAAAATTTTATTAACCTGCTGTTCACTTTTTCTGTCATGTGTGCTAAAGATCAATGCTAATGCTTTATTCTTTTCTCATATTAAAAAGCTACAAGTGTCTGTGGGGACTCATTTTACAGAAGATCTCTACAACAAGTTTAAGACAGAAGTTATGTAATTATAATTGTTAAATATTTTATTATTTGTCCGTATATAATCGGTTTAAGCTCTGTTAATATTGTTATTCCTTATATGGTCACAATCCCTCTCAGTTACCATGTAGGTCTGTGTTACCATCCCCGTTTCAAATTTGGAAAAAGCCTCCCTTTTCTCCACCTATCCTTCCCAGGTTTGTAAACTTGTACCTCCCAGTATTACCTTGTTCAGCAAGCTCTGCTTTTCTTCCAGACCCTTCCACGGCAAACCTTATAAAAGCCACTGTCGCCATGTTAATAGAGTTCACTCCACACAACCTCCGGTGATGTGTGCATGCGCGTTTTTCCTGCGCCGCTACGTCATAGTGCCCGGAGCTCAGAGAAATGCCGCGACCTGCTAGCTAGCCACGGCAATCCCTTGCTACTCTATCCGGAGCGGACCTACCCTTTCCACTCCCGCAGGTTATGACAAGTGTCATAATAGACACGTTCCTAAAATTCTTTTCCTGATAGAACATTGCTGTTCTTACTTTGGTGCTATTCAATGAACAACTGAGAAACTGAATGATTGTACTTGGGAAGAGAGATACCCATGAAACTGTGTCTTTATTAAAACATTAGTAGAGTCTGTGAAAAGATTTGAGAATTCCAGTTCAGCCAGGAAGAACATTCTCTTAGATATGTCCTTCATGATGTGGTGTAGCTTTACACTCAATTGGGTGATGTTGATGGGGATGATTATTTTTCCCAAAGCCAGATGCTTATTTGATCTTTATTACAGAGAGCTCTCCTGTAATTGTTAAACAGAGATGACAGGACTCGATCCTCTGAAAGATGAGGTGCCAGAGACAGCTCACTATGTGGGAGAAAACACAACAGCTTTCAGGAACCGAAAACCTCTGTTTGATCCAGCCAGACATATTTTGTTGGAAAAGGACTCCTTTACAGTATTTTGAGACATCTGTGTCCTCTGCCTGCCAGAACATGGAATTGCAAAACTAACATTTGATCAATTGTTTTTCAGTTTTTCAGAGACTGAGAAAGCGTTGGTTAGAGTTCAGAAAATACTTTGGTTTTGTTTTGGTTTCATCAAGCACAATTAACCCCAGGCCTGTGTTAGTGGGTGCAAAATGCTTAAAGCAGAAAGAATATGGGGGAATATTAAGAGTATCTCTTTTTTTCCTCCTGCTTATGTAAACTAGTAGGAAGCTTTAATCTTAAGCAATTATGTTACTGCAACACTGAAAGAAGAAACGGCTTCCCCAGGAGATACTAATAATGCCAAAGTGGGTAAAAATTTGAAGTTGAAAGTTGGAAGGATCCCTTTAAAACAACCTAAACTTCAGTAGATGAGGAAAGTTTAAGGCACAAAAATTAAACCACTGCCAAATCAACAATCATCATTGGGTGGTATCTGATCTGCTGTCTGGCACCAAAACAGGAAAAGTTGCCAGTCACTTCTATGGGAATTACATTGGCTCCCAGATGTGATCAGTGCAAACTTTACTTGCCATTGATCTCTGCAATTTGCCTCAGCTGATCTGCTGCTCCATTTTGTGCTTAACTGACATCTTTTCATATGAAACTTGGTTTTACAGAATAGATTGTTTTTATCAAAAGATGTGGTTAGCAAACATGATTATAACCTGCTCTGTTGATTAAATTTTATCTCTAGACAGTGACAAAATGTCCATAGTTGTAGTGTTTATTTGTGTTTTGTTTGTTTGTTTTAAAATGCCTGTGGAAGTTTGAAACTCCTTTCACTTTATTTCATTTGGGCATTACCTGTATATGTACACCAAACCTCTTGTATTTTATGATTAAGTGGTGAGTCTAGTGATTCCTGTTTAAAAGAAATAAGTTTGGAGGTCATGAAGTTTGTGCTTCAAATCTTCTGGAGAGCATGTATGCCACTGGATTGCCTTGCTAAAGTGTGGGCATGATTTCAGGGGGAAAGCATCTGCAGGGGCAGTGTGCATATATATCTGGATAGACATTTGTCTCATTTTTTTAATTACAATTGCAGAAGACTTAAGGGCTCTAAGTTTTACTTACGTGTCATTCCAAATAAGAATAACCCCCTAGAGATATAATAAAGCAACCTAAATTGTGTCAATCCATTAGGGCCAATGTTTATATTCAATAATAAACATTTCGGTGTCCTATCAATTATCCTCCAAGGCCTCAACAAGCTCTTTCTACTTCCTTGCAGAATGTTCTACATGTGTATGTGTTTAAATGAATCATCCAAATCCTGTATTCTAAAATAATATATGCAAATAGTGTCACTTGAATGCACATTTAATGATAAAATCAGCCCATTCTCTGATTTTTATTGCAATGACTAATAGATAATCAGCTCATTAAATAGGATGCATCACGCTAATGAAACCACTGTGAAGGTGTTTTCCACCTGTGTTTACATAACATCTAGCACAACTGAGTCTGTTTCCTAGGTGTTATATTCATGCAGTTAATAAATATGTGGCATACAAGTGTTTTGAATTAAGTTTATGTAATGTAGATATAATTACTCACCGACAACCTTTAAGAGACTTCACTATAACTTACCATTACCAATAAAAAGGAGCAATGATGGCTTTTTAAAAATGGTGCTTAAATCTGTGCTGTTAAAGCTGTCATGAAAATTCAAAGTGAGTGTCCTGAAGTTCTGTACTCTGAAATACACCAAAACTTTTACTGATATCAAACCAGCATTTTGAGAAAATAAGCCTTTGATCTTAGGGAACAAATCTGAAAAAATGTTGGCTGTTTCAAAGTTAATTCTATTCCTAATCCTGTACTCATACATGTTATATATATGTGCTTATATATATATATATAATGGACGACTAGAGATGAGATTAAATGAAATAAGCTGAGAAGAGTCTCTCAGAAATCCTCACTATATGTGCAGACTGCATATATATTGGTTTTAACTTAATTTTTGAAGAAAAAAATCTCAGGTAAAAACTGCTGCAAATTCCACCAAAGAACCTGTACAGAAAACAAACTGCTTAGGTAAATTCTGTGATTTAAAGGAAGAAAGACAGAATAATAATTAAAAATGTTACTAGTGTAGCCAGATACCTTAACTCAGTTGTTGTTTTTTTTTACTTCATGTGAAAACAAAAATTTGAAATTGACTTCTCTAGAACACTAACAACTACCTAATATTCATATTATGAGCAAGATGACAGTTATAAACTTCTTTGGGTGGCTGTGAATATATGACCCATATCACCTCCAGTGGCAAAGCTGTATCATCGTCTTAATTTATGTGTAGCTTGACAGCATATATAGAGCTCTTCTGCTGATTATCCAATGCAAAGTCGTATGGAGATTGGTGTCCCACCTCAGTGAACTTCTCAAGAGACACAGGTAATTGATAACCAGAAGCATGTAGAGAGCACGAGGAAAGATAATAAGTGATGCACATTAATTAAAATGAGCAGGTCTGCTGATAAAAAGAAGTTTTGTGGGGAAACAAATTTAATTAGACTTCAACAGTCTCAGTATTTTCAGTGAGCACAAAATTAGCTCAGTGTTATAAATAGAGACATAATCACATATGTTCATGTGTATGTGTTCAGCCCTTGAGTACACTTGTACAAAATCAAGCGCAGTTTCTTGTGCTGCTTTAATGATGTTTTCATGTGGGAAAAGTTATAACCATACTACCTGTAATATGAGTTAATCAGTGAAATACACTGTGTGTCTACAGATTGTACAACACAAACTTTCTTGTTTTGTGAGATGTACCGCAATATAGACATTTAAAAATGCCATCTGCTAACTGGAAGCTTTTTCCATATACTCTTCCTATAAATAAAATATATTCTTCACTGCTTTTATGTTCTGTGTAGCTTTGTTGCAGTTAATATGCTCAATTCATTTCTGGTAGCATTCCAGTAGAGCTAGAATGTTGATGTCGGTACAGCTACACTAGGGATGAACCAAATCCAGTAAGATTACACTAAGTGGATAAGATTACTGAAATAAATACTCACTTGTGCACTACATCATAATTTTTAAAAATGAAATTAAAACTTGATTCTGCAGTTGTTCTCCTTAGATACAGAAGAATGATCAAAGCTGTCTGTCAGGGCAGCTATTGTAAGTGAAGGCAACAGCGTGGATGCTGATCTTAGGAAAAATAATGCCCCAGATTCAACAAGTTTATAACAGTGCATACTTGACAGAGGAGTGAAAAAAATTGTATGGCCCTACTGGCTCTAACAAGACTAAGATTTGACTCTGAAGACACTGATACTTAATAATATTCATATGGGTGTTGCATGCTCATAACTTCAGAATACTCATCAAAAATAAATGAATGAAAATCCCTATTGACAATTTAAAGGAGAAAGAATGCCATTCTAGGTCTATGTGCCACAGTATTTGGGCTTCATCAGTTTGTATTTAGAATCATAGAATGGCTTGGGTTGGAAGGGACCACTAAAGGACATCTAGTAAGACGCCCCTGCAATGAGCTAGAACACGTTGATCAGAGCTCTGTCCAACCGGTCCTTGGATGTTCCCAGAGATGAGGCATCTGCCACCTCTCTGGGCAACCTGTGCCAGTGTTTTACCACCCTTGTAAAAATTTTCTTCCCTATATCTAGTTTAAACCTATACTCTTTTGGTGTAAAACCACTACCCCTTGTCCTATTGCAATAGGTGCTGCTAAAAACTTTGATTCCCACCTTATTTATAAGCCCCCTTTAGGTACTGGAAGGCTGCAATTAGGTATCCCTGGAGTCTTCTCTTGTCTGGACTGAGCAACCTCAATTCTCTCTTCAATCTTCATAGGAGAGTGCCTCCAATCTATGGATCATCTTTGTGATTTCTCTAGATTCTGCTACATGACCTTTTTTACTGAGGAGTTTAGTCTGTTTAGGTTTGGAGTCTATTACTAGCTTTACAACCCAGTCTATTCTCTTCGGTTTCTCACAGCTAGATATTAAGTAAACCATTGACACAGTATGCATTCCAAAATAGGAAAATCCATTCTTGTAGTGTGACAACTTTCCTCATTTTGGTGTCTCGCTGTAAATGAATCTAACCAGATGGTCCTCACTGATCTGCTTTGTGTGTGAGACATCTCAGTGCTTTTATGTCAGGGCACAGATTTGTCTCATCTAACAAACAGTGGCAGAAAAGCAGCTCTTTTGTGTGTTTATTTGATGTCTGTGGCTCAGATGGCTGGCAGCATGCACAGACCAAGAATGGCAGTCCTCCAGATTTAATATGATGCTGGGGATGACTAGTGGAGGGAGCTGAAATGAACTGAGGAGGAAACATGAAAGTTGTGTTGTGATATTTTGTTAAAATGTTATTTTCATACAGAGCCTTGCCAGAGTTAGGAGAGAAAACAAATGATCTGTCAACTCTTTTGTCAAGATACCAGGCTAGGGGAGGACTGGTAAATGGTAAAGGCTCTATGCCTAGTGACCAAGTGTTCTCCAGCATGTCCATTCTTGGCCAAAAAAGAGCAGACTGGAAAGACTTTGAAAGCATTCTTTAGCAGGTTTGCTTTGTCAAACAAATTACACATTAAGACCTGTAAAGCATCTGTGTAGTTCACTTAACTTTTAATTTAGGTACATAAGACACATTGTCAACATAATAAAGCTTATATCTCAGGAGGAAATGACCAAAGAAATAGTAGATAATTAGAATTAATATCACTTTTTAACCATAGGTTTCCAGGTTTATGAAAGAGATTGGTTATTGTTATCCTTATTTTAGAAATGAGGAAACTGAGTTATGGGAAAGTGGTGTTCTTTGTAACAGAATATTTGAATTAGAACATTAGTCTTTAAATTCATATGATTTGGTTTAAGTATATCATCTATATTAATATCAGAAAACAGAGTTTTCCTTCTGTAGCTCCTGTGGAAGGGGAGAGCTCCTCACTGTGAGAAGAACTGGCTTATCTGGTAGACAAGAGGAAAAGAGAAAAAAATTGCTTTAAAACTGATTTGTAAAATGAATATGTGTTTGCCCCTCTACCCATTTCCTACTTAGTATGTGACCAACAGATTGCAAATAACACTTGGGAAAGTGTCTTAATGAAACCTATATTCATCGTCTCTCAGAAAGAAGAACAGAAAGCTGGCTTTGTGTGGGCCAGCTTGGGTGATGAATGTGAGAGATGAGAAGAACAGAAAACCTCCTGACAGCACTCACATCATGAAATTTCTTCCCTACCCTTGTTTTAGATAAATGAAAACAAATATGTCTTCATTAGGAGTTCAACTGATGTGTTTTTCTTGCCAGGGGATGATTTCTCTAGTAGAAGCTTTGTTGCAGAATTGTGCCTATATTTCTGTCTTTTGTATTTGAAATAGATTATTGTTCCACAGGCCAACTATTACCTTAGTAAGTTATGTTCTAGAAAATAACTAGAAAACATCTAGGAAACAACTTCTGAATATTTTTTTCAGCATTTTTTCACACAACATGAGCTTCTGCTATTCTGCTGCATTCTTCACAAATATAAGTTAATGTTTGCACATTTAGTCACTTACTTGTGCCATTTATTACACAAGTGGAATTTGCTACTCAATCCCCAGGTTGTTGCAGAGATACTTGGGAAGACTCAAGGCAAATGGGATAATTCAAGTTCAGCATAGAGTCCTTCCAATTCTGATCAGGATCCTCATGAAGAAGAAAGGAAGGATACCTTTTTTCATTTCTCAGTAGTCTATCAAAATTACAGATTTTTCATGTGTTTGCCCGCACATAAAGTCCACAGTTAAGTGTTGTCAAGTTCCAGTCAGTGAATTATCAAGCCTAACTGAGAAGACAGAAAATGAGGATGGGATGCCTTTTTTTTTTTTAACAGTGCAAATTCTCCTTCCCTTGCCTTGAGACACCTTCAACAGTCTAACCAGTATGATTCTGAGACACAGACTGAGGCTATACTTCATGCTGTACTGCATCGATTGGGAATCCACATACTAGTATGTTTTAACCCCAGTGTATCAGCAAGAGTAAACACCCTGCTAGGATTCTGTTACAAATATCAGAGTAATAAGGGAGTTAAATGCATGAAATTAACTCTTTTCAGTGCATGGAGACCTTAGGAGCATTACTGTGTTTTGGGGTTAATGTCAATATTAGGAATAAGCTCCACAGTCCATAGAGAGGAATAAGGTCCTGAACTATGAACTACTCATGTCCATAGTCTGTTCAAGGATGTTTCTGAAGAATGGTACTTTTTTTTTTTTTTTGCATCCCACAATGAGAAGATGTGAAAAATCTCAAGGATTTTGACTGCTTGGGAAAGTGCTATAAATGGCACATAAAAGTAAAAATGAAGTTATAAGACTGACTTGCAGGAGAATAGAAGACATTTTTACAGGAGGGACACAGAGATTTTCACCTAATAAAAGAAATCCCTTTTTAGTTTCTACACTCTTTGAGTGTTCTCCAGATTTGCATTGGCATTGCTTTCACAGGCACTTATGTGCCAGTTGAGAGAATATTCTTGGTAATGAATGACATTGAACTGATGACAAAGCAGAAAGTGAGTACAGAAAGGGAAGAAAATAAAAAGGCTAGCACAGTTGTTAGGATGAAACACCTGCTGTGAGTGCCATGAAAGGCTGCTGGAGACCAGGCAGCTTCTGAACAAATCATTTCCAAGGAAAGCTAAAAAATCCCTGTGTGCCCAAAAGGCCTTATTTCCTTCAGTCTCTTTCTTATGGATTACTGTTTTCATGTATATGTTTTGTTTGGCACATTGTTAACAGCTCGTCATGCAGAGATTTTGTATAAACGAGTTTTGTTTCAAATTGATACCTAACTACGATTTCTTGTTCTTTGTGTCTCATTGGTTTTCAAGCTAACATATTCTTTCTGAACACATCATATAAAATTTGAGAAAGCCATTTTGTAAGTCTGTAAGATGTGTTAAGAGTTTAAGCACCCCGTGTCCACTGATAATTCCAAAAGTCATTGCTACATTGGGTCACTAGTTTCACAAAACAACTTTTCCTAGAAAGCCAAAAAAGCCATTTTTTAAGCTTGTCTTTAGCAATCCTTTGGGTTTCAGCTTGTAATTTCCTCCTTTAACAAGTAGTGGGATTCCTTCCTTTGCAAATGCAAGGAAATTTTGACAAAAGATATCCTCTGCAACCTGTCCTCATAAAAGTTATCCTTGTCCGGCACTTAAACACATATGCTACTGGTGTGGCCTTTCCTAAGCAGATGTGATGATAACAGTCTAACAGATGGTTCTGTGGGGGAACAACCATGTGCTTCAACCTTAAGTATTTCAGGCACAGAGTTCCTCTAGGAAGGGTTTGGACTGCCGTCTGCTCAGAGAAACATCAGCAAAGATCAAGGAGACTCTGGTACTCTGGTTATTATCAGAATTAACTTTGGTTTGTGGTATAATATAAATTTTGTCACTCATTGGTGACAACTAGTATTTTTTTCACAGAAGAAAGAGTGAGAAGGAGTGTTTTGACTGCTCTGCTGTTGATTTGAAGATCATGCCCACGGAACTTGGTCTAAGCGCCAGCAGAAGTTTACAGGAGTGACTTCACATTACTCTGTGCTGTTATTTTTCCCAAAGACTTAAATTCTTTGTTAGGACCTCAGAACATTTAATGCACATAATCTTACTTTAACTAGGGCTGCTGCTCTCCATTCAGTAAGTTCACCAGACTGAATTGCTTTTTAGTCATGAACAGGGTGACAGTGGATATCACCCAGGCAGAATATTTGGTAACTTTTTGACTTGATTTATTTTCCCCAGTATATTTAGGCAACATGAGGCATATTTTATTAATAACAATGAAATACGGAATTATATTTTGAAAAGAACTGAAAGAGAATTATTTCCATTATTCACCATTGTGACTGTTCCAAGGAGCTAACAATCAGAAATGCTTTTAAAGCACCATCTGCTTTAATATGGTAGCAAAAGGCCTTATGCTCATTTGATTTGTGTTTTCTGTTTTCCAGGTGGCTTCATTCAGTGTCATATGAGAGAGGCACTACAATATATGTTTATTCTCTTAAGACCATAAAAATGACCAGTGACTATATTACTGGATGAGGCAAGAGCTCCAGGTGTCATCTGTCTGGAATTCTATGAGGCCTTTGACGTAGTTCCCCATAACATCCTCCTCTCTAAATTGGAGAAATAGGGATTTGATGTATGGACTGTTTGGTGGACAAGGAATTGGCTGCATGGTTGCAGCCAAAATTTATTGGTCAACAGCTCAATATTCAGATGAGGATCAGAGACAAGTGGTCTCCCCGCCAGGGATCCCAGGGACCAGCGCTGTTTCATATCTTCTTTAGTGACATAGACAGTGAGACTGAATGCACACTCAAAAAATTTGCAGATAAAACCAAGCTGAGTGGTGTAGCTGACATGTCTGAGGGACAGAATGTCATCCGGAGGGACCTGGACAAGCTCAAGAAATGGTCCCATGAGGTTCAGCGACACCAAGTGCAAGGTCCTGTGTCTGGGTCAGGTATCAATAGACGCTGAAGGATAAGTGGCTGAGAGAGGACCTGTGGAGAAGGACTTGTAGATACTGGTAGACGAAAAACTGCATTTAAGATGACAATGCATGCTTGCAGAAAGCCAACCGTATCCTGAGCTGCATCCAAAGCAGGGAGACCAGTAGGTTGAGGGAGGGGATTCTGCCCCCTACTCCACTCTTGTGAGACCACACCTGGAGTGCTGCATCCAGCTCTGGGTTCCCCAGTACACGAAAGACATGGACCTGTTGGAGTGGGTCCAGGTGAGGACCATGAAGATGATCTGAGTGCTGAAGCACTTGTCCTATGAAGACAGGCTGATAGAGCTAGGTTTGTTCAGCATAGGAAAGAGAAGGCTCCAATGAGATCTTATTGTCGTTTCAATAGTTAGAGAAGTCTTATGATGAAGATGGAGATAGACTCTTTAGTAGAGCCTATTTCAAGAGGACATAGGGTAATAAATTTACCCTAAAAGAGGGTGAATTCAAACTAGATATAAGGGAGACATTTTTTATAGCGAAAGTGGTAAGTCATTGGCACAGGTTGCCTGGAGAGTTGGTAGATGCCCCATCTCTGGAAACTTTTGAGACTCTGAGCAACCTGTTCTAGTTGAAGAGGTACATGCTCATTGCTGGGGGGTTGGATTAGGTGACCTCTAGAGGTTCCTTCCAACCCAAATCATTCTATGACTCAATGAAATACCTCTCACATAATTAAATCTAGTGATTTTAATAGATCTATTAATTTAGAAGTTATGCATTAGTTGCATATGCTTACATTCTGTTCCATTGAGAAGTTTTCAAGAAAGAGAATCTGTATTTTGTTTTAAGAATACTTTGTATATTAGCAGTCCTATATATACACACAACATTCTTGATAGAATTTTGTGAAGAAGTGGGTTCACATTCATTGATGGAGTAATTAGTAAAAAGTTACATTATTGATGAATTTATTCTAAAAACATTTTCAGCATATTCAGAATTAACCTATTTTGACCAGATAAGTTCAGACTTATTATTTCATTCCTCTCATTCTTAGCTCCTGAGTAGGAAAAAAAATTGTATCATTTTATCTTGCTTATTAGCAATAGATAAGTAAAATGGTTTCTCTGTGCTTTCTAGTCCACTAGAATTTACTGAATATTTCATTTTATGAAAAGTTTTGGTTTTCCCTTGCATCAACTGTGCTATTTTAACCTGCCACCTGAGGTCATTTCAATTATATCTGACAAATGAGTTACAGTAATCAAATGAAATGCATTTTTTTCTTAAGTAATTATAATGCAAATTTTAAGTATTGTACTCAGTTTTCTGGAAATGAATTGAGCAGAGCTCTCTCTTTTCTTTAAATACTTATTGCAAGAAAGCCACAAATGATTGTATAGAAACTAAAAGTCAATCAATAACAGAAAACTACAGTTGAAAACCAACCTTGTTACATGCAGCACTCAGTTTTAGTAGTGGCTATGCATGTTTCCAGCAGCCCAAGAAGACAAAACAAAACAAATCTTTCAAAGAATACTTTATAATCTAACAAAAGAAAAAGTCTCAATTTGGATCAGATAATGCACTTACAACCACCTACCTGTATCTGAACATACTAGAACTATTCATATATCCTGGGTCTGGAAATTTATATGAAAACTTTTTATTTTAACATTTTCATTGTGCACCCTGTTTGAATTAAAATGAAGAAAATTAAGGAGTGGGGGAAGGGTAATGTTATGTGTGCATTTGGAGAGTTAAAAAAACAAAAAGTCACCATCCTAAAACACAGTGGCATCAGAGAATAAACTTTTGGCAGAAGAGCAGTGTGTACTAACCTACAGCGTGTTTCTTGCAGGACACAGGGTTTCTTTCAAATGTGTCTCACTGAAAATAAGATCATGCTGTAATGTTCAAAAATCATAGCTTCATGTACTTTGGCTGTGATAAGAATGATATTGGAGTATATTGAATTGTTTACCATCAGTCTGGCATCAAAGATATGGGCATTGAATATAAAATGTTTGGTTATTGCCAGCAGAGCCCATACTTTTTGCTAAAGAGAAGATAGTTTACAAAGGTTTTCATTAATGTCCTGTTTCCATTTAACAACTGTGTACTGTTGTGAAGTAATTGGGGGCAGACTGACTCCTTCATTCAAGCTAATTAACTTTTTTACAGAATGTAGTGTAAAGGAGAGAACTAAACCTGCATACAACAAAAAGTTGCTTTAAAGAACGGGGATACAGCCCTTAAGATTATGCTTCTTTACTCAGAAGTGATAGTCAAAGATACATATTTTGGGGCTTTGGTTAGGGGCAGTAATGAGAGGAATTTAGCTCCTGATGCTCTTGGAACCTTGAGCAATAGACTGACAGAAATGCTGTGGAAAATGAAAGCACGACAGAATGATGCTAGTGAAAGTGAGCCTGTGCTGATATCGAAATTGCAACTTAATTTGGGGCAGAATATTCTTCCTCAGTCTACCTTCCATGGAGATAGAAATGTTCCTGATGTTGTGCAGAAACCCTGTCTAATGGCTCGCATTATGATTTGAATTAATTATGCCCTGATACATCTTGAGGAATCTTGCTAATAAAAAGAAACCCCTCTACTCATCTTTAAAACCATCCATAAACTTGCTTGGCCAGACACTCTTCCAGATGCTTCATCATATATAAAATTAAACCCCATTTTAGTTAGAAGATTAATTAAGTGACTAAACCCCAAAGATACTAGGAACTGTGGCAGAACTTTTTGGTTTTGGTTCCAACAGACTAAATTTTTTGGTTGTTTATTTTGTAAGATTCCTGGACTGTGTGGATTTATACGATGCGTTTGCTGGTCTGAACTAAAACTATGGCTAAAATAGAGTGTGCGGAACAAGTTCATTTCTAATATGGCAGTTATCATGTTGTATTGCTGTAGTATGATATGTAGAATCTATAGTAAAGTGTAGAATCTATAGTAAAATGTAGAATCTATAGTAAAACTCCTGAATTCCGAAATTCCCTGAAATCTGCCTGGATGTATTTGTTTGTTTGTTTGTTTCTGGAGATGGGGGATGCAAAGCTAGACAAGAGTACAATGGAAGTCAATTACCACCAGGACAATGTTGTGGTATTGTGTATCCTTTCACCTATGTCAACCAGGTTTCCTAACAGAGAGGATCATCAGTACCTCTGATGTTGTGTGTACTCCTAATACCAGAAGAAAATTAAGTGAAGTGCAAGGCTTGATTTTTAAATAACTATATTTTCCATGGTTTAAAAGTGATTGAGATACCTAAAAAGATTCAGTGCATTTGATAAGACCTAGGAATGTGAGACTTCTGCAAAGGGCTAGTAGGACATCTGCACAGACTATTGTGCATATGCAGGGGGATAGCTTGCATATTTAAACTCTCATTAGGTGCTCATATCTGAAAAGGAAAAATTAAAACTAAGCAGAGGACAGACTTCCACAGTACCCATGGACAATTTAAAACCATTTGTGAAGCAAATTAGAGCTCTTGTTTTTGTGGGGGATAATTACTGCCATAACAGAAAAAAATGTCCCTGGAAAGCTTCACTGGAAAGAATACTGCTTCACGCTAACAATAACTTAATTTAGTTACCTGAATTTATTAGCAGTGTAAGGAAAAAAAACCCCTGAGTCTAGTATGCAATGTCAAACTTCATTTGAGTCAGTCAGTGAGGAAGCAAGAAGGTTGATGGAAGATGAAGTGTACACGTCATTCTAGACTCAGGAGAAAACCAACAGTATCAAAAAGCTTCCTGTTTAATTTCTGGGTTTAATATAAGAATTTTTTGTGGTATTGGGAATTAGTGACTAAGGCCATTCTGCCAGGCCAAGAGGCCTTAAAGGGCTAAGGTATTGGTTACCTTTATCCCAGGCAAGAGTTTTCTGACTCTACATTGTTTTAAACTCAACTTGTTTTCTGCCTTTTGCAGGGGAATGGAACTGATTTCCTCATTGCTAAGGTCCACAGTGTGTTCATAGTGTGAGTCACTGTCATTTTCTGTAAAGCAAATAGATTTCTATGTTCTTTCTTCAAAAATCAAAAATATGTGGGTGAATGTAAATGTATTTTTGAAATTTTGGGTAAACTCCAAATTCCTTACAAGAGAGGTTGTTCATACTTTGAAGAACAATTTTCAGCTTTTAATTTTCTCCCTTGCAAATTTGAACTTGTGATTCTGTACCTGGCATGGACCTCTGGATGTACATGCAGACTGGGGAATGAGATGCTGGAAAGTAGTGCTGTGGAAAGGGACTTAGGGGTCCCAGTTGACAGCAAGCTGAATATGAGTCAGCAGTGCCCTGGCAGACAAGAGGGCTGTCCTGGGGGACATCAGGCAAAGGATTGCGAAGTGGTTGAGGGAGGGGATTGTCCTGCTCTGCTCTGCACTGGGGTGGCCTCACCTTGAGTACAGTGTGTAGGTTTGGTCACCACAATAAAAGAAAGTTATGAAGTTACTAGAAAGCACCCAAAGGAGGATTATGAAGATGGTAAAGGGTCTTGGGGAAGCCACATGGGGAGTGGCTGAGGTCACTTTTCTTGCTCACCTTGGAGAAGAGGAGGCTGATAGATCTCATAGCAGTCTGCAACTTCCTCGCAAGGAGAAACGGAGGGGCAGGCACCGATCTCTTCACTCTGGTGACCAGTGACAGGACCTGAGGGAATGACATGAAGCTGTGTCACGAGAGATTAGGAAAAGGTGCTTCACCCAGAGGGTGTTTGGGCACTGGAATAGGCTCACCAGAGAAGTGGTCACAGCACCAAGCCTGGCAGAGTTCAAGAAGCATTTGGACAATGCACTCAGGTCCAAGGTGTGATTTTTGGGGCTGTCCTGTGCATGACTACGAGTCGGACTTCAATGATCCTTTTGAGTCTCTCCCAATTCATGATATTCTATGATTCTATGATTGACTGACTTTTTTTGTAAGAAATCATGAGGCTGAGAATAGAGAAAGAATTTATGTATTCTCAGTAAAATCCTCTTGTATTCATATCAGTTGCCTAGTAGAATATTTTTTCCTTCCTCTGTTTGGATCTGTGTAAAAAAATCTATGTCATCGCACATTTAGACCTTGGCAAGTTGGGAATATGACCTTGGTACTTGAGTTTGTTATTTAACATTTATACTGTTCTATGTTTTACTGATGAAGACAAAAAAAAATCTAATCTCATTTCTCAGAGAAAAATATATCTTGCACACTCCAAAATAATTCCACCAGCCAATACCTTCCTCGGCCTCCAAAGTCACAGATTTTTCTCTAAGTTTTCAGTTTTATCCAGCTTGGTAGAAAGATTGGATCAGGAAGCTATTCGTGGAATTGAACAAGTTTACCATAACAATATTACCATGATGACCATCCAGAGAAATAAGCTTCACCCAGTGCCACATTTAGAAATGCAACTTTTCCAAAACTTACTTTTTGCAAAACACTTAAAAAGTATTGTAGCTAACAGATTAGTAATTGTAATCATAGATACTAAGGGCATAAAGATCATCACATAAGCAGAAACTGAATTTTAGGATTTTCAGTCCTGGGAGATGACCTAATCACTGAATCATTGTTTTTAACACTGTTAGCTTTCATGTAAGTATATAGTTCAGCGTCATCCTCTGATATATTGGTACTTAAAACATTTATCATGATCCTAAATAGTAAAAAGCTTCCTGAAATGATCTGCTAACAAATAGGATTGTACAATCAAACTAAGTACTGTAAGGCAAAATTTCATCTGCTTTTACGTAAGCAAGATAACAGCTTTTCTCTAGCCCCAGGTAGGATTCTAAAATTCATATGATTCATTTAGTTGGAAAAGCACCCTATCTTTTTTTTTTTCCTCTGAGATCTCAATACAAGTGGTTACTTCAGCAGCATACTGTGTGCCTTTTCAACAAGGCTGCTGTAACTTTGCTCAAAGCAAACTTGAAAGGTTGATATAATATGAAGCTTTATCATGTCGTAAATGATCTATGACAACAGGAAAATGATTGTTAATATCAGGATGACTCAGAGAGGCTATTTCACATAATTGACTACAGAATAAGAGGGAACCTCCTCACACGGGTGTCTGCATGTGAATAGCCTCCCTAAGTGTCGAAGGTACCTTTGTAACACAGAACTGAGCATGTAAACACTCGCATATTGTTAGTGTTGATAAATGACTTGAAGTATTTACTCTGAGGAGCTTCAGACTTTTAATGCTAATGGGTAGAAAATCAAAGATGTGGCCTTTTAATAACCAAATCCGTAATTCAAAGCCATGATCATAATTTCAGGTGAAGGTGTATTGTGCCACAGTTTCAGTGAAAACTGGTTTTGAATTCTCAGTTGAGATCCTTACTTTCCCTTCCCAGGACTATTCTTGATCTATAAAGAAACGAGTAGACAAAAATATTAAGCAGTATATGTCTGTAAATTTTCAGTGCTATGAAATCTTTTCAAATATTGGAAGGATTAAAATTTTACATATATAAGTTAATTTTAACAGAAAACAAAATGAAATGTTTGCAAAATGATTTGTGAGTGATTTTCTTAAAACTGAACTTCCTAAGAACATCTTGGTTTTGCTTTATCACCCTCATTCTTGGTGATACATAATGCCACTGAAAGAATTAATTTTCCTGATATGTACTTGTTCACCCAGGTAATTGCTAAAATATTGGTTTTGCATTTACATTTGTGTTTCCTAGCAGAAGGGTAACTATGAAACACTTTCCTTAGTACCAACTATTAAAAGGTAAGTTTAGAAATAAAGAAAATATCAAGTTCAGGAAATTACATTTTAAAACTTATGTTTATTTTTCAGTAGCACACAATTTTCTTCTTAAAAATACTTAATAAAAGTTACTATTTTAATTAGAATGGCATATGATCTTATAATTTCTAGCTGAACAACTTTGCCTTTCACACTTTGAGTTGTATCAGTTGAACCCAATTTGCATTTGCCATTGTCGGAATCCATCTTGCCAAGGCCTGTGACAACGTTTTGCTCTTCAGTGCTTTTAATATTCAGCTTTCGATTCCTGGATGACATTCAAAACCACAAAGTGCCAGTTGCTTTCCAAGTTATAAACACAGCTTTGAATCCATTAAAGACTCCTCTGCTGTTTCTTCTGTGACTTTAACTGTTGTATAACAGAAAGAACCAGGAAAAATTCCTTTGCTCCTCAAGAATGTAATACTCTGAGGCTCATTTGAAGTAGCATCTTCACAAAGTAAACCTTTATAGCAGAAGCTGAGTATAGCATCCTTGAGTGGCATCTGGCAGTTTGTGATATAGAGCAAATATGGTTGGAGATTGTTATTCCCCAGCGCATTTTATGCAAAGGAGCTTAGGCTATGCAAGAATGACTTAAAGTACCACAGGTTTCATGCTAGAGAAGGCTGGCTTTAAAGACTATATCTCACAGCCAAGTTAAAATGTGTAACAATCTTTTAATCTCTTCCTCTTGGTATAAAAAGAAGAAATCAGCAATGAAAATGGATTTTGCATGTGGTGAAATAGTACACAGTACTGCTGGAAACCTGTAAAAGCAAAAGAAGACCTGGTCTTTGGAGAGCAGTAATATTGCCTTTCTGCAAGCCTCTTGATCAGCTCTCTGAATTGGTGAAAAGACAGTCCATTTTCTATTTTGTTTAAGTAGAACAAATGCATAGAAAAGATGCCAGTGATATGTGGAACTGGATGACTATGAGTAATTGGAGAAAAGAAATTTAGAACTATAAAATTAGTCCAAGAATTGTGGAATCACCTTTCAACCTTAAATTAACCCTAGTAAAATTTTTTTGTTACCCAAGTTTCTCTAAAAGATTTCCTTTTCTGAAAGACATTCCTGGAAGTTCCATGTTGAAGGCACTTAAAAAGAGGGAAAATAAGGCAGGCTAAGATCCATTGTAGATAATAATTCATTTTAAGAAAGTAAATTCAATAAAATGTAATTATTTTCCACTGTGGTGAGTGAAATAAAATGACAAGTATCGTATAATGTAAATATATTAGTTTTTGTCTAAGACTCAGATGAATAGTTGTCATTCTCAAACTGAGAGATGGAAATAATCTTTTCCTTCCTTTGTCATGGGTGACTAAAAGTAATAACTATCCCAGATTCACAGCTTTATACTGATGGCCACCATAAGTAAAAATAACCCAGACAGAGTAGTGCTTATTCTTTGTGCCATTAGTAATTTTGAGTTATAAAACTGAATTAACCTGGAACTGTGTACCTACCTTTTTCTGCCCTGCTACAAAGGGGTATTGAGTGTGTCTGGGACAGAGTTAATTTTCTTTGTAGAAGACTATATGTTGGTGTGTTTTAGATTTATGACTAAACCAGTATTGATAACAAATAAATGTTTTGGCTGTTACAGAGCAGTGTTTACACTGCACCAAGGCCTTCTCTGTTTCTCAGTGTCCCCACAAGTAGAATGCTGGTGGGCAAAGTATTGTGAGTGGCACAGCTGGGACAGGTGAACTTGACTGACCAAAGGGACATTCCAGACCACACGATATCTTGCTCAGAACTAAAAGTGAGGGCGTAAGTACTCTGCTCAGAGACTGACTGGGCATTGGACTGTTTGTGGGAGGTGCTGAGTGATTGCCTTTGCATTACTTGTGGGTTTTCTCTCTTTCCTTCACTTATTAAACTGTCTTTAACTGGACTCAGAAATTTGTCACACTTTTGCTCTTTATATTGTCTTTCCTATCCCACTGTAAGGCTGGGAGTAAGTGAGTGGCTGGGTGGGGGCTTAGTTACTCACTGGGGTAAATCCACCACAAAAGGAATGCACTAAGCAATAAGCAGTTTGGAGTAACCAAACTGGGTCTTTCAGTGATGTAATAAACTCAACAACAGATGGCTAAATGAATAAATATGACCTCTGAAGGAGAAGAACAAATAAATTATTTTTGTGATAGAGCAACCACTAGGCTGAAAGTCCAAAATGACAATAGTAGGTGTAACTTTACTTCCAGATGAAGTACAATAATCTTACTACATTAAAGCATTTACTCTCCTTCAGTTAAAAAATTGCCTGAAAAATATTGCCTGAAAAAATAACAGTACCTTTCTGAAAATAATTGTATGCTTTTGTGGATATTTGCAGTGTACCACTTTTACACTGCCCAGGAAGTTTTCTCTTTTGTATAAGAATCCCATTAAGTCGTCATAATAATATGCAGATGGTCTGGAAAGAATGAGAATCCAAAGTGTAACATTGCTTTTTATATGGACATATAAACCCATTTCCTCTAAATAAAAGAAATAATGTGTTAAAAGGGAAAGTCAAATGCAAACCAGTAAAAAACAAAACCTTGCTGTGTCCATTAAAAGTGACCATTGGTGTAAGTATTGTTAAGCAAGAAAACTACTAAAGAATTCTGTTCCCACAAAAAACCCAAACAACAAACTATGAAAACAAACAAATAAACAAACAAGCAACCAAAACCCAACACTGCCCAACCGAACCAAACCAACAAAGCAAACCAAAACCAAAAAACCCTAAACACTCCACAACTGAGTTACCTCATAATTTTTTCTTTTTCATATCCCATAACCCTAGGGAAACAGAATTAGAGATCGCAAAACAAATGTATAAAGAAACCAAGAATCAGTCAGCTTTTTCTCAAAGTTCACAGTTGATCTGAAGAACCATCTTTTCTGTTAGACAATCCCGAAGAAGGAAAACTTTGATATTTACTCAAATATTGCACAGAACCCTTTTGATGTGTTCAGTTACTTAATGATTTTGCTCCAATTTGATTTAGTATGATTTTTCCTGAAACAGTGAAGAAAACCTCTAAGAGAATGGTACTTCTCTCCAAAGGAAGAAAACCAGGACTGCAGGCAATGATTTCAGCCTTACACTAAGAATATAATATGAATATAATATTTCTTTTTTGTGAGATGGAGTGAGAAATTATATGACAGAATGGATCATCTACATTTACTAAAAATAGACATCCATTTCACCAAAATGAATTACTCCAGAGAATGGAAACTATTACTGTTTCAATGGCAAGTTATGCTTTTCCAGGGTATATTTCAGTAGAATTGTTTGCTTGGGTAGCATAATCTTATGCATTCTTGTGATAATGTATTTGGAATTTTGTTTAACATCTCTATTTTATTACTGCATTGCTGTGGCACTCTGCATAATTGCTGACTATTTTCACAAAAAGAAATTTGACTGAATACTGAAAAAGATTTTTAGAATAGTACTAAAGCACGGCTCTGATCATTATTTGTTTATCACCTGTGTGGAAAATTGTATTACATTCACCTATACAGTGTGGTGTCTGACACAAGCAATGGTACAGTATATTAATATCTTAGAGAAACAGTCATATTATTTGCAGCATCTGTCTGAGTGAACTGTGCCTGCTACTCAAGGGCAAAAGCACATCTTAAAAGTCTGGAATTGGGTTGAAGACTACATATTGGTATAACACAAGGTTGAAAATATGGAACCTGATTTGATATTCAAGCACCTCCCAGTCTGGAGATACTGAGATTTATTCTTACATAAATACAGGACTGAAAGAAGCTTTCCATGTCAGTATCACATCAGCTGGAGTGAAAAAAAGGCAAAAACTCCCACCAGCTCTTGTGTGCTTTCACAACCAATATCTTTGAATTGTTGTTGTTACTAAAAGAGGAGCATATTTTATTACTTCATAGTAATAAATAGAAACTCTCTCCCTTATTAGGCCTGTTGTGAACAAAAGGGTCAAAATACCTTTGATTTTGAACAACTGCAATTTACTACCTTGCACCACAGAGTGTTTGAATTTAGCATATCTTATCTAGTGTCATGATAAGAAACAAAAGAATGATTCATAGAGTGTTGCAGAGATCTTTTCTGTGTTTTCAAAAGGGAAGAGATGAATTATTAATGCAGATGTCAGATACCTTGACAATACTTTATCTCTTGTAACTTTTAAATAAAACAGCCAGTCATTTGCTTGCATTGAATAATTTCTCTACTTTGTGCCAGTAAACAAACAACATTTTGTGAGATACAAGAATTTTTAAGATTGGAGTTTACTTACTGCAAGGATATTGAACTCTGATAAAAACAGTCTTTGCCTTTACTTTCTTTTTTTTAAGACCAAAAAAAAAACCAAATAAAAAGCATGATCTTCCAAGGAAACTACACTGCGTGAACTGTTTTACTGTGCACTATTCAATAACTAGCTAAGCTTTAAATCTTACAATAATAAAATCTCTGGAGAAATAAATCTCAGGCAGCATTGCTATGGAGATTGTCTCAATATGCTATTTCACTTTAGCCAGGCAAAAACCTTTTGGTTTGGGGTTTTTTTTGGCACAAAGAACAGAATTGCAACAGTATTTGGGTGCCAAAAGATGCACCCAGAAAGAAAATCCATGGGATTTTTCCAGAAGTGATGGTGATGTTGCCTAGCTCAGCGAAATTAGTTCTGGCTTCAGAACTGCATTCGTTAAATATGATGGAGAAAGTACACCAGTGGCCCTTTCTTTTGCCACCAGTGATATTCTTGGTCACTCTCAGAACTGGGTGCTATGCTCCCAATAGAATCACAAACTCACAGTGATTTTGAATCTTGATCTGTGGTTTCCTTTCTTCTTTAAGAACAATAAGCAGTAGTGAATGTTTAGGAAGCATGGCTGAAACAATCTGACAAAGGAGCAAAAAACTCAGTCCAGACTACTTAAACAGGTACTGTAATTCTGTGTAGGCTGTGTGAACAACTGTAACTAGAATGGATGAATAAGTTGTAGAAGCAATGAGGCATTATTCGAGACAGTGAGAAACTCCTGAATCAGCAACGTGGGTGTTACACAAAGACCACTTGTGTGATTTTTATATATGTGGCACTAGTATAAAATAATATTGCTTGTTCATATCTCCAAAATGACTATTTATTCTTGAGTTTATGGATTCAGTTAAAACCAAACATCTCTACTTAAATATAAATGAAACAAGTCCATAATTTTCACTTTGCTGTACTCTAAAACCTGTGAAGGAAGGTAAATCTTTTTACAAAGTTTATGTTTAAATTCATGGGGAAAATATACTAGCTTAAATACACTGTACTTGCTTGAGTGTTTCCTCTTGGACAGTTGATGATAGGACAAAACCTGACAATTAGGCTGAACAACTAATTATTTTTCATCTTTTATATATCTAGCTTATTGTACAACGTGGTTTTTTTCAAAGTTACTTCATGTCTAATCATGAGAAACTTTTATTTGCTGGAACTCCAGTTAAGAATAGCCAAGCACAAGTTAACAAATTACTTTATTGATTAATTTAGAAGACACAAAAAGTATTATTTCATGTTGAATGAAGTATTATCTTCATCCCCCAGTGAGAGCTGTCATTTGGATTTCAGCACTTTTTATCTGGCATAGATTTCCTTGTGGGTTTTTTTGATTAATGAATTGAAACAATGTTAAAAGTGTAGTTCAAACTGAAACATAGAAAATAATCCACATCATAGGAAAATATTTTGTTGTCTTAATTTTGTTTTCTCCATTTCAGCTATTTTATATTATTCAAGAAAAATGAGTAAAACCCATTGATGGTTCTGATGGTTTTTTTGCTTAAACAACCTGTTTGAACTGGAAACTTTCACTCAGAGTCTCTGTTAATTCTCTAAATTAGTCAAGAGACTGTGCCTTTAAATATTGATTTTCCTTTACTTTGCCTTTGTGATATTTGACGAAATAGTGAATAGCGGGTAATCATGGTTTTTGTTTGACACTTGCTTTCAGTCCAAGAACTGGACCCTTGGGCAGCACAGTTTGGACAGTATGTGTGGGAGGAAGTCAGAGATAAAGATGATCTTTAGAAAATCAGAAAGTTGAAAATCATAAAGTTTATTAAATTACTTCTTGTTTCACCTGAGTTATCTTAGTTCCTTGCTCCTTGCTTTTGTTGGCAAGTCTGGAAGAGAAGAAGACTTGACTTATTGTCTTGGTTTAATAAGACAGAAGTGTTTTGCTAAGGAGGATGAGTTATGAGGAAAAGACCAAACAAAAACTCCTCCCTCTAAGCAATTGTGAGTCTGAAATTAAGAGGCTCCAATTGAGAAAGTGTGGAGAAAAGAAAAATAACAGCCCTTTATTAAAAGATCTATTTGTACTGGCAAAACAACAACAACAACAAAACACAGAGGAAAACAGACCCCACCAAACGATAGTCCTATACCCCCCTCCC